>JAJJMC010028527.1:0-72917 GCA_023531435.1 Papaver californicum
ACCGTAATTTTAGTTTCCCAATCGTAATTGTATATTTTCAACCGTAAAAACCAAAAAAACAACATACAAAAATATTTACGGTTGGTAATATAACCATCTAACCTAGCCATAAATGGACCTACGACTGGCTTTTCTTTTTAATATCCAACCGTAACTGGTGCAATAAATAGTATTTAATGAAGTCATGCACACAGTGAGTAACAATTAGGTTTGAAATACCAAAAATCTAGCTTTAACTGGGTTACGATTATGTTTTCCCCAATTTAACCCAATTACAACTAGGAGTTCATCGTCACCTAACCGTTTGTCTTACGGTTGGTACAAAGGAAAAAACTCAACAGTAAACCTGTCAGAAAAGTTAAAAAATTCAATCTCCAACATGAGTATGAAAAATTTGTTTTTCTATTATATAAGGGTTCATTCAGCTCAAAGTTCTCGCTAGAATTAATCATTTTGTTTAGGTGAATCAAATTCTATGATTTAAAAAATATATATTTTTTCCTTTCCCTCCAAAATCCTAAAAATTTAATCTATTTTTCTATTTAATAACTATAAATAAAACATTTAATTTAATCCAATAACTAATACTAGATTAGTTAATCTATTACTAATTAAATATGGTCAAACTAAATATTATAAAAATATTTTAGAAACGAAGTTTTTAATTTTACATAGCCCTATTTTATTTTACACGAAACCTCTGGACCCGCCCCAGTACAAGGTTTCGAAAAAACAAAAAAGTGAAAGAAAATATATAAAATGTGAACTTTTCCTTGGAGTTGGTTTAAGCATATTATAGGGCCTCATTTATTCACATATGGGCAGCAGAGTCTTCATAATCATATTTGCTCGAGAAAGAATATAGAAGACTGCAATTCAAATATCAATTGCCATTTGAAGTGCAAGTATTCCGACGAACAAAATCCATATTAATGCTGCTGGTACACGCGATTAACGGTACCGGAAGTGGACAATTTGAGCACCTAAATATAAATGGGAAACCGGAGACCTAAATATAATAAGTATACATTAACTCATCATAACGATATATACATTGCCTTGTTGAAAAACTGCACGAGAGGGAATCACTAATCAGGCCTTAATTATTTGGCCGGTTTCTTTGATTATATGGTAATAGAGCGTTGAGTACCAATGACCGAAACGGGAAACACGATTTTCTTCTAGGGTTTTAGAACTGTCATGCGCAAGTTTTATTTATAAAGCATTTTTCAGTCGAGAAGAAAAGAATAAAGCAAAAAAGAAAGATTCAAGCTTAGCGTTTACTCAACTCGTCATGGGGTATATATATAAGACACCCTTAACATACCTAAATTTCACTGCTCACTCTTATAAATTTCCTCCACCATGTCATCTGTTAGAGAATTAGGTGATGATCATCCATCTCATGAAGAAATAATTGACATGAAAGTGTTACTTAAAACACTCGTTGATTCTCAAACTAAGCTAGCAGAAACACAGGCAAATATTCAACATGAAATGATGGATATCTTGAGAAGCAGCAGAAATTATGAAAGTGATAAAGGAAAAGGAAAAGATGACCAAAGAAAATCCTCATCGTCAGAAGAAGACACTGACATCAACGATATCATTGATCAAGAGATACTACAGGTACCGGATGATTACGATGTCCGACAGTCATCCATAGTCGGTAAACACCCATCGGCCGGCCCTATTCGTACATATATGAATTACGTACGTTTTTATTTCTTTTGACATCTATTAACCGATTTCTTGCTTCTGAATATCGTGTTTTAGAAGATGATAATCAGGTGGCAACTTATTATCCGCATAGACATCGTGAGCTAAATGATGCACTTGTGAAATCTGACTGGGGAAAGGCTAATGAGTATCTTAGAAAGAATCCCGAAGCAATTAAAGAAGGGTTAACATCTGAATCATATACAGTACTGCACACAGCTATTTTTGTAAACAATAGAAGTGTGGAGGGGATGGAGTTTGTGGAGGGGATTGTGAAACTTATGCCACCCGAAGTGCTCAAATATAAAACAGAATGTCATAGCGGTTACACAGCACTTCATTTAGCTGCCAAGTTTGGAAACACTAAAGCTGCTGAGCTGATGGTAAACAAGAATCCTAAGTTGCCTCAGATACGTAGTACTGAAAAAGGATGGGTACCGCTACAAGTTGCTGTTCGTAATGTTACGGTTGAACAAAAAGAGATAGTCAAGTACCTTTACTCTGTAACAAAAGACGTCGACCCTAGTCCATTCCGGGGTCAGAAGGGCGCTGAGTTACTATGCGCCGCAGTTGATGCCAATTTCTACGGTGGGTATGCAAAACTATATAGTTGAGTCCAACCAAGGGAAGTTTGTTCATCTATTTATTTATTTTGCTGAATCCTATACCAAATTTCTCATTCTTTTAAACAGAATGTGTTTCATTAATTTGCAGATCTGGCATTGTGTCTTATCAAACAGTTTCCTAAATTGGTAATCAAGAAATCAGAGGTGCATGATATGTGTGCATTAGAGTTGTTAGTTCGACAGCCGTACGCATTTCCAAGTGGAACAAAGCTGACATGGTGGCAGAACTACATCTATTCATGTTAGTAGTTAGCACATATTCACGATGGAAACTATATGAAAAAAAGAAAAATTCTGTTGATGTTTTTACTTCCTACTAATGTTTTTCTTGAATAGAAAGTGATATATCTAAATACAAATGTGCAGTAATTGGAGTGAATCCTACACATGTCTGTGACTACCACGCGGTGCATACTATTGAAAGAGACGAAGAAAACCCTCCAGAAATATTAGAAGGCATCGAAGCTGAGGAGCCTTCGACAACCTCCTGGATAACTTTTAATGGGATATACATCCCATATTTCACACGAGGTATCTTTTCATTGCAAAGAAAAATTGGATCATTATCTGATGACATGGCCAAGGATAAAAAATAAAATAACCAGGTTTTAAGAAATAAGTGGACAAATTATCAATCGGCACATATTAAAAGGGTATAATTGGCAAAAAAAACATAAAATAGTGGTTTTGAAACTAAAGCCAGTTGGACTGGATGGACAACTACGACACCCACAAGAAACTAGTTGTTTCTATTATAACCTTATTAACAAGACCTTATCATAAATTTCCTGTTTATTTATAATTATTGTTGTTTTAATTCTGATTTGTTTGATTCTTATTTCAGCGCCTCACATCAAAAAGATATACAACCAAAAATTGGTGCATGAACAAGCAAAGACATTGCTAAAATATATGATTAAGGATGTCCGTAGCTCTACCGCTAACGTGTCCGCGCAATTAGGATTTTTTCGCAAAAATCCCAACATCGTGAAAGTATCTATAAAGCATGGAATTATAGAGTTTATAGAAAAGTTTGTCAAGAGTTTTAGTTACCTGAGTTACCGTAGGTTACCGGATCAGAACATGTTAGAAATGGCTGTTGCAGAAAGGAATGAAGTGATTGTGAATTTCATATGCAAGTACGGAGATAAATGTGGAAAAAAGATTAACGCAATTTCTAGAAAAGATAATAACAACAATACCATCTTGCACCATGCTGCCAAATTAGCGACTCCTGCTCAACTCAGTTTAATCTCAGGCGTAGCTTTTCAGATACAGAGAGAGTTGCAGTGGTTCAAGGTAAGCTGGTTTGTTTTCAGACGTAAGAATAACTTTTGATTTTATCCATAAGAAGAAACTGATTTTGATTTAAGTTATTTCTTTTTAATCAACCACAATATTACTCCTTCCGTTCAGGGTGTGGAGAGTATTTTATCGGAAAAGGATAGGACCAAGAGAAATAAAAAAGGGGATACTGGTGAATTTATATTTTCGGAAGAGCATAAAGATTTGGTAAAAAAAGGAGCAGACTGGATGAAAGACACGTCTGGATCGTGTATGGTAGTGAGTGCCCTCATTGCTACGGTAGCATTTACCGCTGCTTTTACTGTCCCTGGAGGTACTATTAATGACACTGAAAGCTCTAAGAACGGAATCCCAGTTTTCTTGGAACAGTCCTCATCTACAGTGTTTGTGGTGGCGGATGCCTTTGCTCTATTCTCTTCTATTACATCGGTGCTAATGTTCTTGGCTATATATACTTCGCGATATGCTGAAATGGATTTTCTCAAGTATTTGCCAGAAAAACTAATAATAGGTCTTGCAACTCTCTTTGTATCTATGGCGGCCATATTAGTAGCTTTTTGTGCGTCATTGTTTATCGTGGTTGGAGAAGGGTTTGAACATGCTCTTATTCCCATAGCATTCTTTGGTTCTTGTCCTTTGGCCTTGTTTGCATGGCTGCAATTACCATTGTTTTATGAAATGATTCGTTCTACATATTGGGGAAGTTTTTTTCAGAAACACAGTTGATCCTGCACTTGCCAAGAATAAGAGCAAAAAAGAAGAAGAAATCAAAGTAAGTAAAAAATATTCCAGTGGTAGTGATTTACTACAGTATGCTCTGTTTATTTAGTCTAATTTTTTTTATGGAAAATATATTTTGTTGAGGTGTAATTCTTATGTTAGTCATCTGTGTGCTATTTAGGAACATTTTCAGTGCACGGCCTTTAATTTCTACACGAAATTATTCAGCTTATTTAAGAAGGCATTTTGCGTTGGGGCATCGGATTTGAGAACATTTGGGTCTGCCCATATGTCATTAGAGTTCACAGTATCAAATAAAGGATTCCGGTCATTTCCCTGGTGAACGTTTATTTTATGGTACCAAACATTAATCAGAATTGGACGTACGTTGATTTTGTAGAGAATATTAATGGATATATTTTCAAGATATTTTTTTTTAATCGATAATTAATTTCTGATGACGAGTTTTAAATTCAGAACACTAGTCTAATATCGTCTAATAACTCGGCTTTAGAAATTATTTGTTGATCAACAAATGGTAATGAGTGAAATTTTAGGATTATTTTTTATATATAAAAGGACACTTTATAATAAATTTTTAAGTATATTTCTATCAAAAACATTTCTATTTTGGACCAACTTTGAAAAACTATACTCAGGTAATTTTTAAAAGCTGAAAAACAAAAAATACGGATATACCTAAAATTTTGATAATCCAATTTCTTATTTAACCTTATTATTTTGTTCAACCGACAAGATTTACCCAAGTAAACGAATAACTTCATCTTTCGTATAAAATGTCTTTTGCTATTTAAATTTTCTAAAAAATAAATTAGTATCACAACATTATCTAATTATTTTATCTTTTAATCAATAAAGTTATTGAATATTAGTTTAATTTATAATATAAAGATATAATTATTGATGAATTTTTCAGAAATATTTAGATAAAAAAATCTCATGGTAATAATTCCTAAGGCGGAGACCACAAATATTTCTATGTGGATGTCATTTTTATATGGATCATAAAGAATTATTATAATGTACTACACGCATAACAATCAGTCTATAAAAAGATTATGTTTCGGTTTTTCCATTTGTTAACTCGGTTCTCACATCATGTACAAATAATTCTAGGTACATGTTACTGGAATTGGATGGATGATTACAACTTACTCGCCTAGGTGTTGGCAACATAGCAATTGGCCCTCCAGTTTGTTTATGCTGTTGATTCAGTTTCTAATTTTTCCTCTTTCTTTGTTTTTCCTTTTATTATCTTGCTCATGCTCCACGGAACCTTCACATTGTAAGTCTTCCGTTACAGCGAAGGAACCAAATCTGTAGCGTTCTAACTTCAGAAAAAAATGAGTGGTGAGCAATTTGGTCGCATCAACTGATGAGACATCTGGACATAACAGATCTTCTATCGTAAGCTTTTCGATCATTAACAAAAAAAAACGAGCAACACCTAGCTACTTGAAGTAAATATGGGAAAGCTGGAGAACTATGTACCTGCTCCCAGCGAGAGATTTTCCAACATCTTTTTTGTTCTGTTGTGTTAGAAGAAGTCATGAGGTAAAATCTTTATATCACTTCGGTAAGCTGTTACATATGAAATTGAAGAAACATTATTATCTGAGAAATGGAACAACTGCACAAAGGTAAGTAGTAGCACAATTGAAGATACACTTACTAAGGTGTCACGAAACAATGGGCCTGCTTCGAGTTTTGGTGAGTCTTCTCCATACCATCCGTCCACAGTGTAGAAGGGTCAAGATTGCCATGAAATAGACTAAAGGGATTCCAACCATGCAACCTCCAGATGCAAGATTAATCAGCGTCTGAAATTGGAAAACACGCAAGGAATTAGTCAAGCTAAATTTTGAGAATATGCAGTTTCTAAAAAGGAAATCCCTAGATTGATGATTGAGACACCAAATAACTACTTAGAAAGGGGCACTATACAATCGTAGCTTACAGACAGTTAAGACTTCCAGTCATTTTCACAGCATCAATAAATTCAGGTTTATATTTTGACCAACTGGTCTTATCAAGGTATTTTGCATTCATTCTCATACTAACCATGGATGCTGCAATTAGATGAACTGCTGGGACGAATATTTGGTCTGATTTGTTCCCTTCTGCATACCCATTGAAAGCTATCACCATGGAGAACGTGTGGATTGTAACAAATGCTAGACAAATAATAGCTGCAAAGTAAAATGGAGAACGTTCAGATACAAATTAACGTAAACTCCTACATATATGTTTGAAAAGTCCGTTCTGAAAAATTTACATCCATGACTATTTTCTTTATCAATGGGAGTTTTAGGAATCGACAATTATGTTTCTAAAAGAGCTAAGAAAACCAGATAAACAAAACTGGTAAGAAAATGACTCACCAGATATGAGGAAAAATGGCATCGATGAGCACCTCTCAACATAAAATGTTGCCGGACCAAACGCTGGTGTCAAAAGGCTTAGACAGAAAAAGACAGCATGGGCCACACCATGACCCAAACCACCAGCTGCATATCAGCAAATTGAAATGAAGTAAGCACACAGATAACAAGAAGAAAACTGAGCTGCAAGAGTATGAGAGCATTGTAGTAACACCCAAAAACATTGCAGAGCCAGTGTGTAACTCTTAAAGAACGCAAAGCCAGGGTATAGGACATAAGTCCAAACTCCAAAAAAAGCTAGCAACAGATGTTCAGTGACTTCAGTCCTAATGCCAAATTATTACTAGAGTAAGTTCTCGGGCTAGCAATAGCGATACAGCTTCTTATGGTGAAATAGGAGATCAAAAATAAACTACCCACAAATCTTACCAAGGGCAATTTGCATCTTATCAGTCAGGTAAAGGCGTGGTTTAGAAACTCGGTCAGCAAAAGAATCCAGGATATCTTCCAACTTCCTGTACAGAATAAAGTTAACAGTGACATTCTTGGTATTTCTTATTGCTAGTAAAAGAGAAAAATAGAAAACCTGTTTATTTCAAGCTATTGTTTGGGAAGTGTTGAACAGCTCTACAATTATTTCTACGAAGACCACCTCCCTACATGTCTGAAATATGCCTAGGAGGAATTTGAGATGACATTCAAAACTAGCATTTTGAGGTTTACTAATAAAAACGACTTTTTCTAATAAACATTATTAGCTAATACAAAATTGCATAAATTTCGACATACTTGTAAGCCATCCAGAAGAAAACCCTGAGAATTTCTTGAAAACCAACAGACGTGACTAAGAGGATCGCAAACGGCCACCATGCTGTTGTTTTGAGAGGAAGAAAAGCTCTCCACATTGCAGAAAGTATAATCAAACTTACAAGCCATAACAATGTACTGCAACAATCAATTCCATCAAAATTACACATTAGATTTTCAATAAACAATTCTTTGTAGAGACAAATGCAACAATACAATCAATACCATGAAATTGATGAAAATGGGTTTTAGGTTCTCCAAATTCAATCATTTTGGGGGTTTCTAGGTTTTACTTGACACATCATCCATTGAACCCCTCAACTATCCACATTAATAAGACAAACCCAGATTCTGAAACTGGGTATTATCTTCAAATGCCTATTAAAAGGTCCTGTTAGACTAGAATTTACCCAAAATTTAGGGGGAAAATGAAATAGAGAAGAAAAGGAGATACCGTACCTTGATAAGACAGTGAGAACTAAATGGTTTTTTAGCGATGACAAAAACGAAGAGCGATAAAGAAGGTCCAAGGGCTAACAGCGTGTAGCCTAGCCCTGCTGCTACTGTCATGCTTTTTCTCCCTGTGATGCTCTTCTTGCTTGCCTGTTAGTTGATTCTTCTTCTTCCATAAAAAGGAGCGATTTTTTTCTCTTTTAGGCAACGGATATTTCAACCCCAGTAGAGTGTTCAGGGCCGTCAGGCCCGTCACCTCTCCAAAAACAGGTCCTAACTCCTTCCAAAGATTCTTCAGAAATTCCCCTTCTGACAAAAATACTACTACTTGTAAGATTTGATCAGACAGAAGAAAAAAAAACCCTAATTTATTCAATTTGATAAAAACCCTAAATTGAGAAAAATTAGCCGAAGAAGAAGATGGATTCTTCTGATGATGAAGTTGAAAAGATACCGTATAGTGAAAGAGAAGAATGGGCAGATGTAAAACCAGTTCCTCAAGATGATGGTCCAAATCCAGTTGTTCCAATTGCTTACAAAGATGATTTCAGAGAAGCCATGGATTATTTTCGAGCTGTTTATCTTTCTGATGAAAGAACTCCTCGTTCGTTGCAGCTAACTGCTGAAGTTATTCAACTCAATGCTGGAAATTATACGGTAATTATTTTCTTTATTATCTCTTTATTTGGGGCTTAAATTAGGTTTAGTTCAGGGGATAAAAATTAGGTTTCAGTGGATATGTGCAGCTTAGATTAGATTGGATCAATAAACTTGTGCTTGAGTAAGTTAAGCTATGAACTTGGCACCGGTGGATGCCGAGGGTGCTCAAAAGGAGCTCATTGGATGGTTTATGGCTGAGCTGAGTTGCTAAAGATTGGTTTTCAGATGCATTCATAGTGTTTGACCTTGTGCTTGGACCAAATTCCAACTAACATGTTATGAGTCTTGCAACTGCGTAATTTAGTTCACAATGTATTGTTATTGTAGTTGTCACTCGCATATGGAACTAGTTGTTTTCCTGTTGTTTTGGATGTGACAACGTATGTATGCATATGAGTGTACATGGAATGGTGCATTGAAGAAGAAACGTTACATGATGCTCTGTAGACATCCTGGTTATATTTGATTCTTAAAATTATGAGCCTCTAATGCAGTTAAATTTCTGTAAGAGAAACTTTGAAGGTTTGATTATTGAAAAGATGGGTCTTTCTTGCTAATGTTAAATTCAAGAGATTCTATAGTGTGTCTAAACTCTAAAGCTAATGAGGTAACATGTCTTTCATTTGTGGTATAGGTGTGGCATTTCAGACGCCTTGTACTTGAGTCGCTCGGTGCTGATTTACGAGAAGAATTGGAATTCATTGAGGGTATTGCCAAGAGCAACTCCAAAAACTACCAAATTTGGTGAGAGGATTTTATATTTTTCTTCTCTCGTTTGTCTATCCATTTGGCTCTCTAAATTAACACCTTGTGTTTAGAATTCCGAGGTTAACAAATCAATTTCTGAACTAAATAATGGCCACATTATTTGTAGATAGCTCATTGCATAAAGAGATCTTTCAGATTGCAGTTTACTTGAATCCAATCTCAAACCCTTCTAGTCTTTCTAAATTGTGAACATTTGAGTCACTATGTCGTTCCCTTTCTTGTTCATATCTGTAAACATGTATGTATCAGCTGAATCCTATCATTACTATGAACCACTTAACTTGAATTATGAACATCTGAGTGACTTATGAACAAAGTTAACTGTTTGGATAAAGTTAATAAACCGTCATAGGTTTATGTAGGCACCACAGACGATGGGTTGCTGAGAAATTGGGAACTGAAGCTACTGCCATTGAGCTTGAGTTTACCAAGAGGATACTCTTTCCAGATGCGAAAAATTATCATGCCTGGTCCCACCGTCAGGTATGCAGTTCCTTTTAATTCCCATTCCCTATTAATGTCGAGGTTTTGCCACAAATAATTCAGAAATCAATATGAAAAGAATCTGGGTTGGCTGCCCCTGAGCTTAATTTGTTCTGTTCTCGAAATATTTAGTTTTCACATTTTTAATGATAGTTGATTTCTAATATCTCTAGTCAGCTCTCGTTGATTAAGTTACGTAGCACATATGTTGGACATCAAGAATAACATTGTATCAGATTAATTGGTTAAGTTTTCTGCTAATATTACTCCTCTGTTTTATTTAAAACTACCCGTTCATGGAGAATCGGCAGACCATATTGTCATTTCTTATCTTATACGAGGAATAGTTTTATTCAACACTTCTCATTCATGGCGACGCCACACATTGCATTGTTTTTGTCTTTCTCACAGCTAATACCCCAAACAAAATTGTACATCGCAGTCAAAAATTTCCACCAAGTGTTAACAACATCTGCATCTGATACAGATCATAATATGTATTTAAGTTCATTCAGAAGTTGTTATGTGTTACTTTTGAGCTCCATTTAAATTTAACTGAACGAGACTGAAAGACAACATGTTTTTTCCAGTGGGTGCTTCAGGCCTTAGGCGGTTGGGAAGGTGAACTAAATTACTGTCACCAGCTCCTCGAAGACGACATTTTTAATAACTCTGCATGGAACCAGGTAAGATACCTAAAATCCTGCTTAAATTTTTTTACTTATTTCTTATAGAGACTGCACTGAGTGCAGACCAGTAACATCAAATCCATCAATACACTCTGCAAACACATCATATTTGTCTAGTACTTTTCAGGTGTGTGAACACTAAGTCATCACACCAATCACATGTACGTAAAAAACGGGTTCAATTATTAATACAAATTTATTTATTTTATGGTGGGTACACCAGAGATATTTTGTAGTAACAAGATCTCCTGTCTTGGGAGGCCTACAAGCAATGAGAGCCTCGGAAGTGAAATATGCAGTTGAAGCCATTCTAACCAACCCTGAGAATGAGAGCCCATGGAGATACCTTCGAGGTTTGTACAAAGGTGATAACCAGTCATTAATATGTGATCCTCAAGTGTCCACGGTGTGTCTGAAGGTTCTAAACGCCACCACCAACAGAATATTCGCTTTAAGCTTGCTTTTGGATTTACTTTGTTACGGTTTCCATCCAAGTGAAGACTTCAAAAATGCAGTTGAAGGTTCGGCAACTTTAGATCCGAAGTCAAATTTAGCAACTACGGTTTGTTCTGTCTTGGAGCGTGAGGACCCAATGAGGTCAAACTATTGGACGTGGCGCAAGAGCAATTTACCACCACAAGTACTATAATCTCATGTAAGATGACCATCAGAACCGGTCAGAAGCGTAGGCTGCATTCCCTTTGGTTTGTTTACTCTTATTTGCCGTCTTGTGATGAAACATAACTTGGATATGGAAGTGGAGTTGTTAATGCAGTAATATAGCTTCCATTACACTACTTATTTCTTAAGTTTTACATCAAAACCCGCAAATTTCATACTCAACCAGCAGACTGCTTAGTTTAATTCCCATCTCATAATACATTCATCTAAATCAACTGCTGCCTAATCCTATATATTGATAGAGGAGACTATAGTGAACATAATAAGTATCACCATCCGATTGTAATCCAAGAATTAATCATCATCGACAGAGTGTTGGGACTCATTAAGCGAGTTTAAATATTGTACTGGTGAGGTAATCCGGTGAGACTCAATTAGGACCAAATCGTTGTCGCGCAATCCAGATTATCTGACAGCAGGCTCTGACAGCAGTGCTGGCCTGCTATGCTTGGTGCGCTTGGATTTACTCCAGAAGAAGGGGATATACTTCGAGGTTACTGCGACGTGAATGCAGCCATTTCCACATCACTAACTCTGCAATTTGGTGCACTTGACCACGATTGTTGCCAAAGCGGATCATATTAAACCTTGAACAAAAGTTTCAGTTTACTCCCATATTTAATCTGTTTTGGTGTTGTTTAAATGATCATCTTTATTTGAAGTTGCTTTCTATACTCCTGTTGAGGTTATGAGTATGTAAGTTTGAGTCCAAACATCCCATTGATTTGTGGATATTCTGTTTCCTGAGTCTTTTGATTATGCGAGGAAAACTTTCGACAAACACAGCTTTGTTATTTGCTCTATGGGTAAAAAAGTATGCATGGTGCACGCATAGGTTGTGATTTTTGAGTACTGACCTACCTAGAATACAAAGTGCTCACCGAGAAGATAAAGCTTTCAATTCCACTGCCATGGACGTCGAAAGGAACCGATATGGGAAAAGATATCAACTAGCTAGATCAAAGGAGATCTTATTCATATATGTCACAGGAAGCAACGAATACTCATGTATGATCCAGTGGCAACGAATACTCATGCATGATCCAGTGGCCCTTCTCACGTTTCAATTGACTCGACGTCTTTCCGTCGACCGGATTCCTCTGAAAGGTATACATTCTATTCTTTCCAATTGGTCTTCCTTTCTTAATAGTTAATATCATCCTCCTCATGTATGAGTTTACCCTAATCTTCTGCGTGCCATTTTCATTCTAAGGTAGTTCGTTTTACGTTGGTACCATTTGAATCGATCTTTGCTATGGGAGTAAAAAAATACGCTTGGTGATTGCTGTGAATCTCTTGAAAGAGGAGTAGGGGATTGGGATAGTGGTATATGTCTTTATCAAATATAAACGAACCTACGGACTCCATATCGAGTTGATTATGAACCTTTCGAACTACATACTTTTGGATCAACTGCTTATCGGTTGGTAGAAACTTGTAACCGGGAGGTAAGTATGCTTTATTAAACACCATCTTGATCGATCGCCTGTAAATTGTACAACATGATTAACCCAAAATATATATAAAGACCCAAATAATTCTTAATATAATATATCATTCATAATAATATATAAACCCTCTTACTACTAGAAAAAACTGATCATCTTTAGGTTGAAAAACATGAGTACGTAAAAATAACCTGAAGATGAAAAAGCTTCTTGTTTTTGCATATATGAAAAAGAAGCTTAAGAATGATAATTCATATTATTAGGAATCAAAGAATAATTAAAATCGATCAAAAGAAAAATTAACCCAAGAAAATTAAAAGAATCAAACCCTAGAGAAGATTACTACGTGAAACAGCTGAGAAGAACCAAAAAAACATACATACCTTAGAATCTGCTTGTTTAATTTCTTTCTCTCAGCTCTCGGGCAATTTCTCTGCAGGCTCTCTATGTTTCTATCTCTATCTTGTCGTATAACAAATAACAGGAGCTATATCTTTATATACAGAGTTCAGCTCTCAACTTGAGCCTTAAGAAACTTCACAACTTACCATAATTATCGAGAATCTTCCTAAATTAATCCACCACCTGACCTGTCTACGCCGGTTCAACCTGAATCTTCCTTGCTAGTACTATCCACGTGTAGTGTAGACTGTGTAGTAATACTTCTGGCCACGAGTGTGTACTCAGCCGGATAACGAACTTAGATTCCAAGAGGAGGCTGGCAGAACCTTGAGAAAGCCTCGCCTTGTTTGATCAACTGATCTTGTACGTCTACAGGTGATTGACCAAGGGTTGACCAAAGAAGACCAGCATTGACCTAATTAATTACACATTGACTAAATGGGCCCAAATTTTCATCTGTACTTAGACTCTGAATGAGTAGATTTAATAAAATAAATACTATTTTGAAAATCAATCAAAGGGGTTGGTACACAATTAAATTTCGACTAATTAAAATGAGTCGATTCCTAATTTCTTTGATTTTCTTGGCATGACATCATAACACTTGCTCGGTACTAATTTGAATTGAGTTAAATTTGACTAGAATTGTTCATTTTAATAATTTTTCTTGGGTGTTCATACGCTATAAATTTCGTCTAAAATGAGCTAATATTAATTTAGTTTTTTTGACGAGATATATTTATATTATTTTTAAGTAACCCAAAGAATCATCGATAATCATAAAATTTTGACTTAATATTTTTGTACGATTTTTTACATGCTATCGATTGTGACCATCCCACGTGACATAATTTATTTAGTTATGACTTAATTTAAGGTAAATAAGTGGACTGCTCAAACCATAGTTTTTTCACACATATCTTTCCTAAAATGAGATGATCAGCCAAAATGTGGGCTAATCCTTCCTAGGACCAAGCAACATATATATAACTCATATTAGGATAATACAGAGTTAACTAAATCCACCTCCTAAACTGACACAGCCAGATAATGTTGTATACCACAACCATAAACCGGTTTCAACACTGTAAAAAGACTACAATTTTTCTCACATATAATGAAAAATTCAGAACACCATAATGAATCACCTAAAAAGATTAACAGTTTGCTCTATGCATTTAGGACGTGAACCACTTAACTCCAAAAATCCAGAATCATTGTCAGTCACCAAGGTTACATATTAATCGCATCATTTTCTTGGATAAAACTGGTGTTACGCCTCCAACACCACCACCATCACCTTGGTCAAAATCACCTGCAGTTTTATAATAAATGATTTGAGGGCGAGTCTGGATTTTTCTGCAGTATTTCCGGCGGGTTTCATTTAAAAATGACGATTGGCAACAACCCATCTCTCCAGTTTCTTCCTCATAACAGCAACAGCAACAATTTTGGTCTTCTTCCTTGTAAGGCGTACTAATATTGTCTGGTGGGTGGTCTTGAAAGTGAATAATACTCACAAATTAAAATACAAAGAGAGATGGATGATTGATTGGAGTTTGGTTGTTCTGATGTCTCTCCTCTCAAGTGTCTGAAATGATCCTCTCTCTTTTGTTTTGTCTGTGTTGTTTATCCGTCTATGTGTGTATAGTCTGTAAAGAAAGAAAAAGAGAGATCTAAAAAAGTGATGAAATTGAGAATCAAAAATGAGATTTTCTTCTTGTGCTGTTTCTACTGATCTTTTTTTCTATGTTAAAAAAGTGATAAAATTAAAATATACTACGTCTTCCCATACATAACACGTACAAAAAGTCCATGCATGAACTTTGATAAAACTCAAGACAGTTACAAAATAAGTAAAAAGAAAAGCTAACAGAGTTTTGAGTGATGTACTCAATGACGATGGCTACAAGACTTGAACCACAGGTTAGTTCATTGGTCATAAGACACTTTTTTACTAATTCAGTGAACCTAAACGAAACTATGATGGATCGAAGGACCGTATTGGATTGCGAGTTTGTGAAAAGATCAATAAGGGACGAGATCTATGAGGTGCATAGGTCCAGTGATTGGTAAGCCTATCGGACTCGGTAGTTGATCTAGAAAATCTACAACAGATAAGTTTCCTTGTTGGGAATGGAAACATGTTGATCTATATAAAGTGTAGGGATTTCAGGATTACTTGCTTCATTAAAAATGAGAAAAAGAAAAAGAAGTATTCTGAACCACCTTTCGTAATAATTAATAATTCTTCATAATAGGAAGAACAATAGCAAATAGAGTTTCATTATTCTCTTACCTTCACAGTGAGAAATGTGAGATAGTGGTCGTAGCCGTGAGTGTACCTGAAGTAGGAAAGTAGAAACGGTCGATCTTATGAGAAAGCTAGTTTGTTAAACTTCAAGAAGTATGTTTGGTACTTAACAAATGTATACATACACCTGGGTTATAGGAGATTGATGAACGGAAACTGATATTAACATACCCAGCAACTTCACGGTTGAAAAACCAAGGCCTCCACTCCTCGGCGATTTTATATCCAAGGGACCTTGTCCATTCTTCACTCCCGGTAAATGGGACACACATATGATGATCACCGCTGCATTTTAAAATTAAAGAACAGATTATTTAAAAGTGGTAAACCATGATCATGCACAACTAAAGTATGGCTTATAATTTGGTATTCACATATGAACGCAAATAAGATCAGTTTAGCTCAGGAATGAACTTTTTGATAGGCATCACAGGGAATATGTCATCACAGTTGGGCGAAAATACCTGAATATAATCGAACGGTATCCGCGGGCAGTAAGGTTCTTGTGATATGGTATCATGCTTCCTAAGTCGTAATGATACTCGATATCGTCCGCACATAACTCCAATTAAGGTTTTCCTAGTATTGGCATTAGGAACGTTAGGCTGATAATAAAATGAACATCGAATTTTCAGTAAAATAAAGAAATACTCCCTCCGTTTCAGGAAAAGAGTTACTATCACTTTTTTATTTTAGTCTATTTTTAGGCTAAAATAAAAAAGTGATAATAACTCTTTTCTTGAAACGAAGGTAGTATAACTTTAGAAGAGTTTGAGATGAATGAATTCTGTTGCACCTTCATATGAATTGCTTTCTTTACTGCTTTGTCGTTTAACCATGAAGTTGCGACTTCATCATCCTAAAATTTCAAGTATATTAACAAAAAAGTCCGACATAGTAAGCAAAATCGTAAAAAATGAAAATCTAAACCCAAGACAGTTCCAGTAGTTCGTAATATGTTCATTCATTTCTCATTCAAGTGAGTGCTTATTGAAGTTTTTATTATTAGGTATCTGTTTGGCGAAACACTTCTCTTCTATAGACATTGAAATATTTATACCGAAGAAAATAGCCAGTCAAAATCATCCATTCTGAGAAAGTAAAGAACAAAACTTACAAATCATCCACTTTGAACTCAGGTCACTGGTGTCTTTATCTTTCAGAACTGTTTTAAATATATAAGCCTCCTAAATTATTAATATTTCCGATCAAGCAAAGGAGAATCTTGCAAATGAACTTCCCCATCAAGCAAAAGGCATAAAGGAGAATTTTTCAAAAGAAAATTTTCTTACAATAAGGAAATCTGAGGAAAATTCCCTGAATCCACCTACGACAATTTGCCAAAATACCTAATGTGTGAAATTGCTTTAACGGTGAGACCCCAAAAGGTAGTGTCTGTTTCCTCAAGTACCGTACCTGTACAATTTTTCTATGGAACTAAAACAAAAAGTGGGGACTCACAATGCCCAGCACAAAAGAAAAGCCCTGGCAGATATAGCCAATGAGACATGGCAATGAAGCAAAAATGCTGTAAAGAAAAAATCCCCAGATGCAAAATGTCCCTAGACCATCTCCGAATGGATAATTTAATCAAGAATTGTTTTGGTAGTAGCTTTAGGTTTCTTTGCTTTAGATACAGGACTGGGTGTTTCTTTGAAAGCAGATGGACAAAGGCTGTTTATTCCGCACATTCCACAACGAGGTCTAAGAGGAGTACAGATCGTCTGCCCAAATCCAACCTGCCAGATCAACCACTAACGAATCAGGCATCTTATCTGTGTAAAATCTAATTGAACAATCTGAAAATCATGGTGATACAAAGTCAACGAAAAGAAAATGAAATTGCTCGCACCAATAACGGATTTATGACAACCCACTCCTCCATTGGAAGCCACAACTGAAGAGACTCCCTTGTTCCCTCAGGAGTTGCAGTTTTCTGTACATAATTAAAGAAAGAAGGACATTTCAATATAATAAAATATAATGTGTGCTAACAAGACTGCATCCACACATACTAAGGTCTTCCTTCCAGTGTTACTATATACGACCGCTAATACACTTTGACATTGATTAACTTGATTTTGAATTGATTAAAGTTGGAGTACAATACCTGTCCAGTGTCTGGCTTTGAAACCCATCCAAGACGATTACAAATGCGATGAACATGGGTGTCTACACATATGCCCTGAACATTGTCCCATGCAACATTCATAACCTGCACCACCAAAAGATGAATGAGACTAGATTAATTTTTTAAGTCAAGTAAATGATAACATTTAAAAAGCTGAAGGACATACTAGGTGAGCCATCTTAGGACCAATTCCTGGAAGTACGAGCAACTCCTCCAGTGAACTAGGAATGTCCCCTCCGTACTTCTGAAGACAGATTTTTGCAACTTTCTTCAAGTTCGAAGCCTTTCTAGTGTAAAACCCAACCTGCTCGGAGAAAAATGAGGTAGGAAATTTAAAGAAAGGGAATCAACTATCAAGCAATGCAAAGCACCTAACTTCAATCACACCTCTGGCATTAAAAGTTTTCGACCCATTTCTGAATGATAAAATAAAAATTTCAAGAATCTACAAGTTCAGATTTGTGAGATCGCCTCGATAAAAGAAGACGTACTGGATAAATCAAGTCCTTGATTACAGATTCCTCAGCATTATCTATGGTATCAGCAGCAAGAAGACCATTTTGAAGAAGCCTTTGGACAGCCCCTGGACTCTCCAAAAGGAATTAATCATCCAAGAAATTACTGCACCAGAAGGTCTAAGGTCTAGCTAAACTCCAAATATGCTGATGAGTAGAAAGTAATAACCAATTCTACCAGCAAGCATGGACCAGATTCGAATTCCAATCTTCAGCCTCAGGTATTTTGTAAATACAACACTACTATACATGTATAAATTTAACCATTTGGAAAGGATACACAAATTTAAATTATCAGAAAACTCAAGAACCCAATCTTAAAAGTGACAGTGAATAGTCAAGGCAATAACTTGAAACTTGCCATGATTTACTGCGTCCTTCGTTTGGCTTGATAGAAGAGAAGACACCAGCACTGCAAAACGTCTTTCCTGATATGTATACAATAAATATGATCATCATATGGTATGCCTAGCAAAGTAACAAATTGTCAGCCTACCATAAACAAGAAAACACACTCACTTCAAGAAGGACGCAGTTACCAAATATGGTCACCATATGATATGCCTTACAATGTAACAAATTGTCAGCCTACCATATGATACTAATAACAAGGCTTCACAAATTTTAACCTATGCTTTAGCTCCATTATAGAGTTTCAGTTTAATAATTAAGAGAAAACATTACCTTTGGTGGAAGAAGACTGCCAGCTTTCTCACATCCCATAGTGTCTACTGGCGCATCTTCAGAAGATCTCATCTTGCGGATCCCTTCAAGGACTTCCTCCCAATTAGCAGGTGCTTCACCTATGTACAAAAAAATTCCTAGGTTAAAATTTCAGTCAATTAAGAGATGGACCTTTCACTGTATTGAACAACACTAAGAGTTTAACATCAAGTAACACGAGTTAAGGAATGATTTTGGTAACAACCTACTGCAATGTCATCTTCAATAAAAATTGCCCATGTTGACATTTACACTCTACATGTCAGCTCAATTAGTACTATCTACATTGCCATAACAAAGACTTGGACTCGCAATTTGTTATAACTAGTGAGCTTATGAAAACAAAAGCTTATTCCAACTTCCTCATACCTTTCTGCTTGATACAGAGAGTTTCCCCTTTTCCAGTTAAAGCCTTATCCAATGATGTTTTGGCATCTCTCAACTTTCCTGCAGATACGACGCATTGTATTTTAGCGAAGGATAAAAGCACTACAATATACAGATAACAAGTTAATCCCAAAAGATATATCACAATGTCAAATTGAAAACAAGCTAACCAAGTAACAAGTGTTATAATTTTGCAAATCCTAACTCAATCCAATCTTTTCGGTTCGCCTCATACCCAAATATGCTAATTGTACATAGATACTATGCAAAATTAAGTGTTGCACTTACTCTTAGACGCAGATCCCTCGACTTTCCCATATGCAAACTCTTCGATATCAGGTAAACGCCAATCACAAAGCTGCAACCAGTAAAGTTCATTCCATTTAACAATCAAACAACAAATGATACAAAGAAAATTACCCAAAAATTCCATTTCCACACAAGTATCAGAAAATGAGGAAAAAAAAGTCCCTTACTTTCTTATCTTCAGCGGTTTCTATTTTCAATTCCTCTTCTGTTTTAACCTCTACTATCATCCTTTTTTCTCTTTTTCTCCTCACAAACACACGAATTTCTGCTCCAAAAAGAAAAAGATTAATGTTTCCATAAAAAAAGAAACCAGGAAGAAAAAGACTAAAATTTTAGCTCAAAAATGACATCTAAAAGTATATTGATGAAAACCCATTACAGAAGAATGAGATTACTAACCTGGGTTTGGTTCAAATTCTGTGATTTCGTTCTTGAGAGAGAAGTTTGTTGAAGAAAACCTAGTTATCGGCATATGAAAGAATTTCTGAAGAGAGTGGTAATAGCAGAGTCATTTGGAGGGAAACCCAATAACGTAGCCGAGAGATTATTTAATACTCAATTTGGGGATGATTTTTGTTGTTTCTCCAGGAGTTATCGGTCAGAACTAATTGTCACTCTCGTGGGTGGGAGACGGAAAGAAAATGCTAGCCCCTTTTGTTTTAGAAGGGCTCCCTTGGCACCTGGATACTGTTATTTGATTTGGGCGCCCCTTGTCTATATGAGTTGTGCCAAAAAATGGTCGTTCAACTGAGTCAGCTCACCAGGCTGAGTTGGAACTGTGACACAACAACTCGTTATCCTTCCACTGTCAAGAGAGGGAGGTGTTCGCTGCTCTGTGAAGCCAGCCTGACGCGGTGCCCTCCACTTTAGTGGCCTCGAAACCCCAGGCATACGCAAGGATCGTGAGACCAACTCACAACTTGGAATGGGCGAGTCGATACAATGTGTACACAAGAACCTACCGAGTGAATCAAACTCAGTGTCCAACCATCTTAATGTCCCCGCTTGGGTTACAAGCTCACACTACCGAGCTCGACGATCATACTGCACTTCACAGGATCTAAATACTACCATAACTCTTGAATTTTCCCCAATGTGGGACTAACATACTTTCCTATCCCTGCATGTGCTTTTGACAGGAGCTAAAGGATATCATTTGGGCTATTTAGTTTGTTTATACTGGTAGGCTTGAGAAGCCCAATTGTGACTCACTCTTATAGCGGAACAAAATGCCATATTAATGGAGAAAAGCTTGGCTGCTTCAGTTAAGGGGGGCAACTGCCCCATGGATTCTACTATATTTTTTCTTAAAACTAATATATCGTTCACAAATTGGTGGAGAGTGTTGAATAAACGCACCAGAAGAGCATCTAGATGTTAGAGGTGAAAATCTAAGTAATAGCATATAGACCCTATTTCTGGCTCACTGATTCTTGCGCATGACTAGCTATCAATCAAAGTTTTAAATTAAGAGGCTTATAATCATAAAGCACAAGAAGTTAGACGGTATTCAACAAAACAATTACAACATTCTATTCGCATCAGTTTTTTGACCTGCCCTTAAATATATTTTGCTTGTAGAATTTGAGTTCCCCGATGCTTTCTCTAATGTCATCCATTGCTCGATGTTTCTTTTCCTTGGAAGGAGCTTTTCTTTTATCTGTACAAACAAGATTCTTCACATGAGTGGGTGTGGTCCTCACATATATATCGCATCGAGTTTGTCTTTCTTGAACAGTATAGAATGTACTACCAAGGTAGAAGTCAGGTTATCACCTTCGCAACTTTCAGAATGCAGGTGATATTTAAAAAGTTCAGGTTAACATTTGAGCATATATTGATCTTTGCTGGCGAAATGATACAGCTATGTAACAGATGAGAGAAACTAAAACATTACCTCTTGGGAACCAGCGGCAACACAGGGCCTTCACACTGCTAACATCAACAACTACATGGGAGAAAAGACTCGCCAATTCAGGCATGTATTTCTGTCGTGAAAGAGAGAAATAAATTTAATGGCCACTTCTTATAAATAAACTGATGTAAGACTTGGCAAAGAAAGGAAAATACAAAGCCCAAATAAAAAAATTCAGGACAGACCTACTCATTATGAAAAGTTATGGAATAGTAGAACCTACAAATCAAACACTAAAAAATGATTCTTTCAAGAGGTCCAACAACTGTGGCTTTAAGTTTAGATAGTCTATTCTTTGGTTTTAATTTCAGTTCTGAGGAATAAACTCGATCGTCTAATAGATCAGCTCCTTTGTAGGAAATTGGGACATAAAATCAGATTGCACTTTCAAGAGGAAATTGGGTTTCAGAAATCTCAGCATCATTAGAGTATGATATCATTCTCATTACTAAAAAGTAAAAAACATAACCAAATACTAGTAGGTGGTAAGGTCACTCTTGCCAGAGGGTGACATAAGACGAATCAAAACAGGAATCAAACTGTTGAAGACTTGCACCAAGCACAACCTTGAACAGCGTAAAAGAAATACCTTCAAATATTGGAAATCCACATAAATCGAGTTCCCAGCTAGTAGAGCTGTATTATACCCCACGTGTTTTTTCACAAATTCTATAACCTACAAATTAATATGTTAGAATTCAGAAATCGGATACATAAAACGAAGATATGATTGATGGATCACCAAAAAACTAATTATATATGTACAAGAAAAACTGAAGGGCGGTGAAAATTATATTCCCTCCATCCAAGTTATATAGGCGAAAAACAAGTTTGTATTAGATTAAGAAAAAATATGGGAGTTATAAAAATCTCTTTGTTTTCTTATATTACCCCTCCTTTTTTGATGAAAACTTGAAACATTAAATCCATTTTAGTATAATACTAGTATAGTTAATAAGGGTATATATGGAAAACCCATCTAGGAATTAGAAGTATGCCAATCTAGATGGACAACCAAAAATAAGAACTCCGCCTTTATAACTTGGACAGAAGGAGTAAGAAAAAGTATGAATCAGAATACCTGTTTTTCAGCTTCTCGTTCTGTTATTGTACTGTGCAGCACTCTATTGGTCAACCCTAAAAGAAAGAAAATTAATCATTCACAATTCCTAGGTAACACAGGACACAGACAATTAACTGAACATAACTGCATCACAGAAATATTTGATGTTGAGAAGCTGCATACCACTAGCTGCATGATGCTCTTTGCACCACTCCCCCATATTATCTAGACACTCCTTAGTCTGATGAATTACCAAATCAGGACCCTACAAGGACAGACAAAAAGAGGAAAAAATAGATAAGAGGTTAATACAAAAGGACTAGCTCATCACTTGATCGTGCTGCGATGATCCACCAACACCCAAACATATAACCAGAAAGCACTTAAACATCATTTCAACACTACCAAGATTAGAAAACAACTAAACAAAAAGATGCAATATACAATGAGATAAGAAAAGAAAATTCTGCTGGAAATGAAAATCAACTGACCTCCACAGATTTGTCCAAATTTCCATCAGTAATAATACAAGCTATTTCCAAGATCCGATCAATTTCAATATTCAGTCCTACAAATTAACAAGTTTGTAAGAATACAAACAAAAAAACTAAAATAGCACAAAATGATTTTCTATTGTCAGTGTTACTTGAGTTTAAGTTGCAGGTAAACAGAGCCACAAGTACCTCTTAAATATAAAGAGCATGCCTCGATGTCCAATCAATAAGGGACATAATTAAAAAAAATGCCTTTGGTGTTCATAGTTGTCCAATTAAGAAGGGAAACAAGTTTAAAATGCATATGGATTTTGTGTGGCAGTGGCTTGCAGTTAGAAGATCCAGTTGGAAATTATTTTAAATAGGTATCCTATGAGATCAAGTCATTAAAAGGATGAGCCTTTAAAGTCTGGTTGAAGGAAAAGATAATTGGGTAGGATTAATAGAGAAAGTCCAAGGAAAAAACCATGGTCTTTTACACAAAACTTAATGAAGGAGACTAGGGAAACGAAGAGGATGACACAGAAGAAAGAAGAGTGATAAGATGACACAAAATCAAAACCTCGACAAGGGGCCAGTGAAAGGAAGAATAAGTGCCTATTCACAAAACATATCCTACCTCTAGGCTCCAACAAATAAATACATTCAGGAAGGGAAGTTTGTATCAAGTATTAGCAATAGCATTAGCATACGCATATCAAACATGTTTATTATCAGTGTTGTGTATATAGAAGGCTGACGCTTTAGTTCGCATGAATACAGTTCTTCTCGAAGAAAAAACTTTTTAGGCATGCAAATACACACTCCAAATATCTAAAATGTGTGAAAAACAGTGTTAAACATGCATAAAGATCAATTACCTACCTGTCATTTCCAAATCGATCCAAACAAGTGGCATCTTGTACTCTTTCGAAGTTGTTGGATGGCTTTGCAGGCCCAGCTTGTCAGGTTTTACACTTGGCTTTGTGTCTTCTTTTACAACTGTCATCTCACCTGGCTTTTTACCTTTCCTCGAAACCTTATCTGAATCAAAGGAACTGCAATTCCTAAAAAGTATTCCAAATCAACAAAATTCTTAAATAATAAACTATTAACCATGACATGACATCTACAATACAGACATAAGGAAATAAAAAATGCCACCAACCCAGAAAGACATAACCAAATCAGCAATAAGTTGCATACTCCATGTTGCGTTTCCGCAAGCCATGATGGAAGCGACATAACTTGTAAAAGAATACAAGTTCACCCAGTGGACTCAAATTGATAGACTAGATACAGTTACTTGAAAAGCTAAAAGATGTTATTAAAATAAAATTTTATTCTTTAGTCAAATAGAAAGCATTATACAATCCAAACATAAAGAAAACCCAAAATATCTGATCCAAGAAAAAAGTCAAGAAAAGAAAAATAAAAGTCTTCACTCTTCATCAACTCCCACACATCAGTATTACTCTTGATTATGTTGATACTCTTCATTATGTTGATACTTTTGACTATGTTGATACTCTTCCTTATGTTGATACTCTTCATTATGTTGATCACCCACTAGGGTATACCTTTCAGATTTACAAGCAATGTGTATAGCCTCATTCATATCCCTAACAAAGTCTCTCATCAGTAAATCATATTTAATTGTGTCACTTAGCCCACTAATATAACGACACACTTTCTGTTCTTCGGTATCTTTTATATCAGCTCTGTGACACAACTTCTTAAAAACCTCAGTATATTCTTGCACACTCATACCCTCTGTCTGCTTAAAACCAAGTAGCTTCATATAAGTATCCCTTGTATACGAAATCGGTATAAACCTATTGTGCAACTCAAGAACCAAATCCACCCAATCAGTAATCCTTGCCTCTCCTTCCCTTTCACGTCGCAGTTGAAGATTACTCCACCACATTAATGTATGGCCCCTAAAAGTAGCAACCACTAACTTAACTCTTATTGGGTCGCTCAAATTTGCACAATCACATATATCTTCAATTTCACTAACCCAATCCAAGAAGTTGTCAGGATCTGTCCAATCCCCAGTAAACTCAGGCAATTCCATTGTTGTTGTTACTATGTTAACTACCTCCTTCTCAATATCATCAGATTGCAGAAAACTACTACTATTCTGATCCATCTCAAACAATCTCTCAAACTCTACAAAAATATTTCTTCTTCTTCTTCTTTATAAGTTGTTGGAACCCAATTGTTGTGCTATTTATACACACACACGAAGGAACTCTAGACTATATATATAGAAGTCGGTTTAGGATTCCTAATTCCATACAAAGACTGAATATAGAAGTCGGTTGGAAATCAAACTTGACCCAAGTCAAAATAAGTCAACTTTCTTAATTCTACGCAAATTCTAATTAAACAAAAATTTAGGGTTCAAGGAAAAGTTCCAACTTTTATCTCAAAAAAAGCACAATTTTAAGAAATTAAAACCATAGACACAAAAGGGTTTAAGGAATTCCGAACCTGTAGTGACTGGTGTTTGAGTTTGATGATCATCAACATCTAAATCCAATACAGAAAAAGCGTTTGAAAGTCCATTAATACTCATTGCTGCTGCTGCTTCAGTTGTTGCTCTAGATGATTCTGCCTTGTTTAGAGTCTTCTTGTTCCTGTTTGAATTATTGGTTTTTGTTGTCATTAGGGAATTGGAGGAGCAAGGCAGAAAGAATGCCATTAATATATAGGATGATGGTGAGTGATATTGTGGTGCATTGAAGTTGGAGTTGAGTATCATCGCTAGTGTTGGGGTTTGACACGTGCTGATTAATCTATAAACGGAAGATGATCAGTTTTGGGTGACTTCTGGTCGTTGATTATGTTGACTAACTTTTGTGTTGTTAGGTCAAAGGAAATTCCATTAGATTGTCCGGTAACTCTAGTTCTATGCAAAAGTCTATATAGTATCCCTTCTTTTTTTTTTTATGAGGGCAAATTTAATTAAAATAACAAAGATGTCACCAAAAATGACAAATAATAGTTTGTTTGGCAGAGTAGTTTTCGAAAGTTAGAAGTAAAAAAAAATTGCTTATACATGTTTGGATAACAAAAACAGAAGTCAGAAGAAGGTATTTGGATGTACTATTAAAAATTGGTTTTTAACTTCTATACATAAAAGTCAGAAGTTAGACTGGTCTATAAAAATAAAAAAACTATTTTTTATAAAAACAAACTATTTTTTCTTCTACTTTTTAAAAGATTGATATATTCTTTTTTGCTTCCGGCTCTCTTTATAAAAAATTAATTTTTTTCTTTTAAAAATCAATCTGAAATTGTAGTTATGAACTAGCTTTTAGCTTTTAGACGTAATTAAATCAAAAAATAATTTCTGAAACTGTATCCAAACGCCTATGAAAATTATAAAACGAACTAAATATTTAGATGGCTACAGAGTCAAAGGGTTACCAAATTTCATAGGAGATACCAATCTAGTGGATCCTATAGGGAGGAATTTTGGTTTTTTCGCCCTACAAAATTGGTAACTCTTTGGGGCTCTACAACGTGGATCCTTTATACGGGTGGCTCCCTCCAAATTGGGCATGAGTTTGAGGCCACTATATCATACACAAGTATCTCCCTCCACGGTAGGACACGAATTTGGGGCCTCTTTTTGAAGGCTGTTTTGAAGCATATTCAAAACTTTTGAGGCTATTATTTTTAAAAAAAAAAAAATTGAATTCTTTTTTAATTTAAAAAAATAAATAAAAATAAAAAGATCTAAAAAATTAAAACAAAATTTAAAATTTTTAATAAATAAATAAATTTTAAAAGTGAATAGACAAATTAATCAAGATTATCTAAGTAATTTAACTAGTTTTAGGACACCCTTTATCAACCTACGCTAGCTAACGCAATCATTGTGTATGCTTTAAAAGTTTTGAGGTATGCTTTGAAAGTTTTAAGTTTTGAATATGTTTTAAAACAGTCTTCCTCTATATCATAGATAATTAGTATAGATAGTCGTTGGGCCTATTTTTATACGGGCCTAGCTCTGATACTATGATAGAGTGTGAACATCCAACTCAAAACTAATTGACAATAGAACTATTATAATGTGTACATTGTAATCTAAAATCTACCCCACCAGTTATGATCCCTAGAGTGTTAATCTGCAATATATTATTTTGATGTCAATATCTGTCGTTGCAAACTAAAATCTACTTTATGACTCTCGATTTAGGGGCTCCCACATTTGTAGAGGGGATCCAATGTGAGGCAGGGTGATCCAAAAATCCGTTAAGGGGTGTCCTAGGGGGCTATGTTAAATGTCCATATTACCCTTCTATCTATGAAAGAGTCTAATTTTCCCTTCAATCAATTAAAACCTAAACAAAAACAAAATCTTTCCAATTCAAAACTCTCTCAAAACTTAAAGTTTCACAACCGTAACCCAACCTTTCCAATTTCAACTTCTCAATTGAAATTCCTCGTCGATTAATCGTCGATTCGAAAAATTCTTCGTCGATTAAACTCCAAAAATCGTGATGAAGAATCATACTAAAGGTGTAGAAGGTAGTAGTGATGTCAACCAAAATCAAACTTTTCAACCTAATCAAGAGATTGAAGAACAAATCGGACAATCAAAATCATACTCCGAAACAACAAACAATGGTGTATCTAAGGTATTGAACAAAACCCATGTTATTTTTAGAACTCAAAAGTGATTGATTTTCTTATTTGATTGTTGTTTTTGTTAAAAAAAAAATTGGTTACAGAAGAATTTACGGTTGGGTTCAATTGGAAAACCCAATCGTAACTGGTTTGTTCTTCATTTTACGGTTGGGGAGATGAAGATAAAATTTTACGGTTGGGTTCGATTTTGAACCCAACCGTAAAAAAAATTCCCTATTTTTTTTTTGAATTTTACAGTTGGGTTTCATTAATTTTCCCAACCGTAAATAAAAGGGTAGGATGAAGATGAAATTTTACGCTTGGGTTTGATTTTGAACCCAAGCGTAAAAAAAATTGCACAAATTTTTTTACTTGAATTTTACGGTTGGGTTGGATTCATTTTTCCAACCGTAAATATTTTTGTGTATGTAAAAAAAAATTGTTGAGGATTATTTACGGTTGGGTTCGATTGGAAAACCCAACCGTAAATGCTTCTGGTTGGTTAATTTTTTGGTGAGGATTATTTACGCGGTTGGGTTGGAGTGTCAATTCCCAACCATAAATTCTCCTGTGTAGGTGATGTTTATTATTTACGGTTGGGTTCAATATGTAAATCCAATCGTAAAAAATTCTGAATTTTCAAATTGAAGTTGTTTGAGTTGAATTGCTTGGAAATTATCTAATTTGTATTGCTTGTATGTTGTAGGAAATATAAGAAGAATATGGTTAATAATTTAACACTTATTTCTCACACTCCAACCCCTTGCCACGGAGTTCATTTAGGGGTAGCTAATAGAGGCTTGAGAAAGAGCCATAAAACGACTTTTGAGGTAGGGGTGGTAGTTCTCCTAAACTTGCACAAGAGGAATATAATGTTTTCCAAGACTTGGAAGATCTACATGTGTGCAGTGGAGGTGCTCTTGTGATTAGAGAACCACCACAAGAGCAACAATGTGAGGAAGAAGAGACAGACATAGAACAATTTGTCCCTCAAGGAAAAGGTAAAAAAATTGTTGTTGCTTCTACTGAACCAAGACCGAAGGAAAAAAAGCCAAAGAAGCAGCCATAATCGAAAGTGAAGCATATTCCCAAAGGCAAAGACGTGTTATGGCCTAAGAAGAGGAATGGAAGACCTTGGGGTGATGCCGAGACAGGTCTGCTATATTATTTGGTTATCCCCATTCATGGGCTGCCAAAGTTGCTGAGACTAGGGTATTAATCTAAAAACTTCGCTTGTTTTGTTGAATTTCCATTTGTTTAAATTCAAGTTAAAAAAAATTATTTTTATTTTTTGTAGGATCATACACAGGCGATCAAAAAATTGGTTCGTCAAAGGGCTCAACATTGGCCCTTAGCTGAAGAATTTATGGCCTTCCAAGTTTCTCGTAAATGGTACCGGGTTAGCTCCCGGAATTACCAATTCGATGTTGGAGTATGACAGTGTCACCTGCACAGCATTCAGGGAACGTTATTAGCCTGAAACCGATACGTTTCATCTCCCAATCGGCTAGATGACAATAACGCCGGATGATGTCCAGTCAATTCTTGGCTTACCAATTGAAGGTAAATCTGTGTATAAAGATTTTGACAACAACATGTCATGGAGTGATCTTTGTGTCCTTGTCAAAGATACACTTGGATGGGAGAAGAGAGAAGCCGAATCAGAGTTTAAATTGGATTGTGGAGATAAACCGGGGGCAGCAACGAAGAAAGGTCTAGGTATGACCAAGAAGATCTTGTTGCGTAGTCTCAAGGAGAAGTTTGGAGGAACCCGGAAGTTGGAAAAGGATGGGGTCGTCATAGATAAAACCAGAGCTATGCGAACATCCAGAGCGTATCTGCTATATATGCTCGGCACCATCTTCTTTGCTGACAACTCAGGAAACAGGGTCAACGCTCACTTTCTACAGTGGTTGACGGATGATCTCCAGAAGATGCATGAGTACTCATGGGGAACTGCCAGCCTTGCTTACCTACTTGCCAACCTTAGAAAAGCTTCGAGGGTTAGGGGAACTGAGATTGCCGGGAATACTGGTCTTCTTCGGGTAATTTATTGTTGGAATTTCAATGTTTAAATTCTGATTTTTTTTGTGTATTATCTTATATT
Source organism: Papaver californicum (assembly GCA_023531435.1). Classification (NCBI taxonomy): domain Eukaryota; kingdom Viridiplantae; phylum Streptophyta; class Magnoliopsida; order Ranunculales; family Papaveraceae; genus Papaver; species Papaver californicum. The sequence continues at coordinate 29,742 of JAJJMC010028527.1, forward strand.
AATATTTATTATCTTCATAGGCATGGGTCTATGATCACTTTCCGAACCTGGATCCTAAAACGAAGTCGAGCGGTGATGGTACTGGACCTACATGAAAGAAATTCATCTTCACAGGTACTCAGGCAAGGCATAAAGAAGTGCAGATAGCAAAGATGAGAAGTGAAATTGATGCTTACACCGTTGAAGATGTTGTTTTGATCCTTATGTGAAGATTAACATAGATGATGATGGAGATGTTGAAGATTTACGTCAATTCTTGGACGTGGCAGGCTACAACGGGCCTTTGTACCATCCGTTTGGGTTCGTGATGTGCAACCCCCGTCGAACTCTCCGCCAAACTGGATATATCCAAACCAAGGTAACACATGAAGCCTTTAAATTGTGTGTGAATGTCTCGATGATCGAAGGCCCAAGCACCGTGCTGAACTACAACCCAACGCCTTCGGTCGCGGTTTGGAACAACCATTATCAACCGGATTACCAAATCCAAATGCAGGAGGTAATTTCATCTCTAGGCACAAAAGAGGTAGCAGAAGATTTCTTGGATTGGTATCGTCATTTTGGTCATCCAAATGTCATTAACATTGATCCAGAAACTATGAAAACACTTCAAAGGGGTGAAGGAAACAACACAGAAGATGGTTTTTGAAAGAAAGCATATTTCAATTTGGTACGTAAATTACTTTTGTTATTAATTTTTTTAAGATTTATTACTGAAGACTCAACCAACTTTTATTTTCATATGTGAATAGAAAAATAAGGTGAAAAAGAAAGCACTTGCATTGGCAGAGTCTATCACTCCATGCCTAAGTAGAGTTGATGTGACGACGTCTGACCAATTGAAGAACCTGCAAGCCAAAATTGGGAAGCTTCACGAAGCAGACGAAGATGAGAGGGCAAGAAATTTAAAGAGGAGTAGAGCCGGTAAAAGAGATGCGAATACTAGCCGAAGAGAGCCGTAACCTAGTGATGAAGCCGAGGATGTGCAACGTGGTGCTCGTACTCGTGGCGGTCGTGCTGGTGCTCGTACTCGTGACGGTCGTGCTGGTGCTCGTACTCGTGGCGGTGGTGCTGCTCCTCGTACTCGTTGTCCTAAGAGCAAAAAAAGAGCTCGTCAAACTCATCGACAATCCCATCCTCCTTCTCCCTAACTCTATGTTTATTATAACAATTGCGTCAAACTAAGGGTATTTTTTTGTGGGTGTATTATATATATTATATAACACAAGTTATAATGTATGAGAAAGTTTTTATCTTTAATTTGTCTAGCTCATGTTTTATTTACAAAAATTTCAAGTTGGAAACCAAGCAAAGGAAAAATCATGTCAAAAAACCAAAAAAAATTTAATATTTACGGTTGGGTTTTGGCTGAAAACCCAACCGTAAAACTGTAAATAGGAAAAAATGACAGTTTTACGGTTGGGTTTTCAGCCAAAACCCAACCGTAAAACTGTCATTTTTTTCATGCCAGACTTACGGTTGGGTTTTCACACAAAACCCAACCGTAAATATGAATATCAATTTTACGGTTAGGTTTTCAGCCAAAAACCAACCGTAAATTCTCTTGGATAATTCAAAATTGGACTCTAATACTTGTGTTGTTTTCGGTTTTTCTTTGTTTGAATGACCCAATTTACCTTCAATATAGTTAAAATGATTGAATAAGTTTAAAATTTTAATTTTTAAACCCCAATTTTACCTTAAACTCAATGCTCCAAAGGATGTTTTACGGTTGGGTTGGGAAGCCTAAACCCAACCGTAAATATTGGTTGAAATTGTCTGGAAGTAAAACTACAATTGATATTTACGATAGGGTTGATAGTCAAAACCCAACCGTAAATCATCCTGGATAAGAATTTTTTTTTAGATTATTTATGGTTGGGTCTGATGCTAAAACTCAACCGTAAAACTGTTACGATTTGGTGTTCATCCATTTTCTTCTGTTTACGGTTGGGTTGGGAAGAACACCCAACCGTAAATGACTTTTACGGTTGGGTTCGACATGAAAACCCAACCGTAAAATTCTCTGAATAAAAAAAGAATCATCTTCTCATACGTAATTTCATCAAATTTGAGCGATTAAGAGCAACTGCAGCGGGCGAGTATATCAAAGAGTAAAGATTATATTTACTATTTGGTCGCCTAAATTCAAGCGCAACAGGCGATTAAATTTGGGATTTCGACGACTAAAGCTACAGGAACAGATTATATTTCCTCGCGACTAAAAGTATAGTCGCACGCTGTCATATAAGAGCGTTTAGCGTAAACGCTATTCTAAGGAAGCGTTATTAAACACGGACGCTTAACCAGAAAAGCCGTTTGATGAGACGCTTTAGAAGGGAAGCGTAAGATGTAACGCTCCCGTATGACAACGTCTGTATGCGCAAACGCAACCCAAATGAGCGTCTCACAGGACGTCCATACGGAATAGCGTTCATAACAAAACGTTTACTTGGGAAGACGTCCCATTTGGGCGCTCATGTGGAGCTGCGCCAAGTAAATATTAGTGAGCGTTTGTTAGTGTAAGGAGGACGTCCCATTAGTGCTCTTAGTAAGCAGTTAGGAGGACGTCCCATGAGTTAGTGGTTAGTGCTCTTAGTGTTAGGAGGACGTCCCATGAGTTAGTAAGCAGTGAGCGGACGTCCCATGAGTTAGTGGTTAGTGCTCTTAGTGTTAGGAGGACGTCCCATGAGTTAGTAAGCAGTGAGCGTACTTAGTGGTTAGTAAATGGTTAGTGGTCTTATTGGTTAGTAAGTGCTCTTAGTTAGTGCTCTTAGTTAGTGGTTAGTGGTCAGTGGTCAGTAAGTGAGCGTTGGTAAGTTAGGACGTTTAGTTAGTAGTGAGGGTTAGTAACTGCTTAGTAAGCAGTGAGCGCTTAGTGCTTATAGGAGTGAGCGTTAATAATACGTTCATTTAAAGGAACGTTTCATATATGGGCGTTCTTATAAAGCAGCGTTTGTGATTTCGGCGTTCGATTAGGAGGAAGTATGTGAGTAAACGTCTACATACGACAACGCTCAATTTACATACGTTCTCCTATGACTACGCTTTGATAGAAGACGCTACCTTGTGTGGACGTTAACCATACGTTTGATTGAGGAAGCGTACGAGCATGCAAACGCTCATTTATAAGTGCGTCTGGTTCCAGAATATGAAACGCTCACATAAATGTGCGTCCAACAACATACGTCCCACTAGAGAAACGTCCGTGTCACCTAACGTTCTTCTACAACAGCGTTTTATAACAGACGTCTAATTAAAATGACGTGCGATCATATTTACTCACAAAACCGTTGTGGAAAAAATGAAAAACGACCAAATTTTTTTACTCTTTGGTATTTGGTATACTCGTACCGTTGCAGTTGCCCTAAAAGACCAAGAGTTTAAGTTATAGGTATACCTCACTACTCTAGTTGATTTAACCAAAAATCTAGGGTTTTTAAAAAATACTACAAAATTATCTTACATTTCTTCTAATTTTTCTTCCCACCAAACCAAAAAGAAAAAAAAATTGATTTGATTTCATTAAGTATAAGATTATTTAAGATTAATTATGTTTAGCCTAATCTATTAACTAATTAGTTTTATTAATACTAACTAATCAGTGGTAGTTTAGTCATTATAAAAATATTATGGATAAAGGGTTTTTGAATTTTACTTCAAATGTCTCTATTTCGTCTTATATGAAAAGCCCCTCTACAAATGTGGAAACCCCTAAATCAGACTTCTAACAAAAATATATACTAAAATTATAAATCTAACGTAGCACCTTAAAATATTTATTGTGACCCAAAGTTTGACCAGTGACTCAAAACCTGTCGTGGTAACTCAAAAGTCGTCTATTGACTTTCGAGGCCTGACCCATAAATTTGCAAGGTGACCTAAGATTTTACCACTTGACCCAAAATATATCTCCGTGACCAAAATTTAGAAGATCTTTTTTTTATATAGAAATGAAAAAAAAGAAACGGCAATTACTAGCTACAATGTTTGGAATCTTTGGATGATCATGAATACATTCAAGTCACCGGCAGGAAAAAAGAGAGTCAATTTCTAACATTTTCATGTCGGTTTTCAAGTCAGACTGTGAGTGCCGTGTAAAGACTAACAAGGCAGATCTCATATTACGTCTTAAATTTTGGGGTCACGTTGTAGACTTGAGGTTATGGTCACAAGACATATTGTGGGTTAGATTTCATATAGTAAATTTGGGATATCAACATAATTTTAGGCTACATGGAAAACTTTGGCCACATGCCCGTCTTGGTTATTTGAGTGAATTTTAGATTACGAACCAAATTTCAGGTCACGATGGTGGATTTCAAATCACATAAAAAAGTTTAACCTACAATACACATTTTTAACCACAACCTAAAATTTAGATTAGAGGATAAGTTTTGGGTTATATACTAGAATTTGGGTTTTAATATATTTTTGGAGTACAAGGTATTCTTAAGAGAGTTAAATCTTCCAAAAATTATTTGAAAAACATTTATAACGACTATTGTTACGACTACAAATAACGATTATATTTTTACTATTTAAAGTTGTTATCCGAAAAGAAGAAATTTAACGTTGACTGTTACTATCACCTAAATATCCTTACCGTTTTAATGACTGCTTTCTTGGAAAATAAGAGACTGTTTTTAGAGCGTCCATACTAAACCACGGACCAAAGACTAGAAATAATCGATGGTCTAGTTTTTTCAGCCACAACGGGACGACTATTTTTAGTCTTTGGTCCGGAATTTCAACTATAGCAGAGTAAATCTACTCTTTTTTTTCGGACTAAACCAATATAGTCGAGCGGTCTCGTAGGGAACCGTCTGATTTCTAAGCAGGTGTGTAGTATAACGTTTGATGGCAGGCGTTCTCTTAGCGTACAGTTTGAAAACACGGGCGATATTCAAATCTCTGCCTGACAAAGCGTTATCCTAAGATAACGCCTGATGAAGCGTGCATCTAGGATCACGCCCACCACCAGGAGGACTCCAAATCTCCGCCCTATCAAAACGGTGCCCTAAAGCTACGCCCACCAACAGGCGGCCTCCTAGAAGTCCGCTTGCAATTTAAACTTATAAGGTGTGTCGCTAGACGCCCGCCCCACTGTGGGCGTTACTATAGAGTAACGCCTATTATATTGTTACTGTTGAGTTTACCGTTGCAACGGCAACGACTATATTATGACACTATATATGGAATACTAATCCAATTTCATTTTACTAAACTCACTCATTGCAATCTAGTTAGTATTCGAAAATAATTAAGTTCTTTTTCATTAATTATTTTCCGAATCGGTTAGAATTACGCCACCACCAAGACCACGAGGTCCAAATTTTACTATATTTGAAGATGTAACGATGTGTAAAATTCATTTGTCAATATCTCAAGATTGTAGTATTGGTACCGATCAATCAGAAGAAAGATTATGGTCTCGTATATTATATCAGATGAAAGAAGCCATACCTTCAATGCCACAACGCAGTTGGACCTCCCTTCAGAAACGATTTCAGGGAATAAGTAAAGATGTGGCACTTTTCTCTGCAAAGGAGGTGGAAGTGGAACGTGAACACCATACTGGATGGGGCCCCGAAAATAAGGTAACTACTCATTCAATTTTGACGATTACATTACTGTTTTGAATTGTATATCCTCCACTAAATTGAATTAAAAAAAAAATAGATTGCAGAAATAAGGAGGCTTTTCAAGGAAGCTAATGGTGGGAAAAGTTTTAAGCATGACGAGTGCTACACAATTATGTTAGATAATATAAAATATTCCCGACGATCGACAGTTGTTTTCGATTCATCACAAGCTGAGTCAGATTACGAAACCGGTGAGGAAAACCGGGAAATACAGGAAATAAGCCTAGAAAATTCCAGTGGCTATGAAGACATATGAGATATCCCTAACACATATATCCGTCAAATTGAAAAAAAGAGGCGAAACGACAGAAGACAAAAGGGAAAGCAAAATATAATGGCCAACAGGAAATGATGGAAACTATTATTAAAGAGCAACAAAAATTCAACACCAAATATACAGAACTAACAAAAATGAAGATGGCGCAGAGTTTGCAACAAAACTAGCTGAGTCTTCGGTAAAGTTTGCGACGAAACAAGCTAGGAAAGAAAAACTTGATTCAAAGAGAGAAGCGGACGAGGAGTTTCGTATAATGATGATGGATGGATCCGGTAACAAGACAGTACATTGAACTTAGGAAGGCAGACATTTTGAAGAAAAGATTAAACCAACCATAAAGGATTCTTGGAATACCTTAAACCTTTGTGAAAGGCAGTCTTATTAGCATTGTCATATTAAGTTTCAACTTTTATGAACTAATTAAGTTATTTTTAGTTTATTTTTAACCGATATATTGTATCTTAATGTACCATAATTTTATTTTAAATTTAAATTTTTTGTTTCTTAAAAACTCACATGCTTTAACAGTACCTAAGCTTAATTCAGATCCAACGGTCTGATTTTTACATTTTCCAAAAAAATGACCGTTGGCACTCCTGTTATAAAATGACCGTTGGCATTTCCTACTTTCACCACCATCACCTGCAAAGTCTCATCTTCTTCTTCAACAACAAAATTCTTGAAAAAATTTCACACAAAACAATCAGTATTGAGGGTTCAAGCTCATCACCAATTACCAAGTGTTTTCTTTGTATTTCTGCTGGTCATGTTGCCAGAGATTGTCCTTGGGAAGGTAGAAAATGTACACTAACCAACTGCAAGGGGTACCTGTTTCTTAGAAAAGCAAAAAAAGGAAATACTGGATTTCAACCTTATGTGAAGTGCAACTACTGTGGAGCTTTCATCTGGTTAGATGCTTACGTAGCTTCACACCAAGGTATTCCACCACCTATTCCACCAACTTTACCAGATGATGAAAAGTGGTTAAAAGAGAAGTAATTTTATTGCTACTCATGTGGGGAAGCTGATCACATGGCCTATAACTGCAGAACCAACCTCTTATCATGCACAGATCCATGTTGTGATGGTAAGATGAAGCTGCTCACTTCTACAAAACCAGAATCTATTGGAAATACATATTACTTATGTCAAACATGTAAGAAGGTTAAGTTTCAATAAATATGTAAGCAACTATTGGAATATGTATGAAACTAGTAAGATATTGTCATACTCTTATAAGTATGTAATAAATAAAATAACTTAGCAACTGCATATGTTGTTCACAAACTACAAGCTACTCTTTCACGGTAAATTAACAGATTCATATTCTTAATAAAAGTACTAATAAGGTTCAACACCATAAACAACAACGCTTTAAAAGATAAAAACATCTAAGTAGATAACTCATTTAGTTGGGGCGATAACCCATATTTCATAAACAATAATATTATTCAATTAATCAAATAATTATCCACAACCCAACTAAAATTAACTAAATACTTTTTCAAATTTTACTTCAATTCAACAAATTCTTCTAACCCTAGAATGAAACCCTAAAATTCTCATTATCAATTATTACTTCAATTCAATTAAAATACCAAAAAGAAATTATACCCAATTTTAAAACACAATAACTTCAATACCCCTAAATTCAATTCAATTAAAACACTATATCTTGAATTCTCATAATCAAAATCAAAATACAATGGTATACAAAATTTATTAAACATTAAATTAAAAATTAAGATTATCACTTCTAAAAATAAAGATTAAGGTTATTACCTTCGAAATTGACGAGGGGTTTCTCATAAAATCAGGCTGGGTGCTGCTGTGGTGGCGGAGTTTCTCAAGTTGAAGGCTTCACAGGAGAAGAAATGAGAAAAAATAGAAGTTGCGGCTGAAGAACAAGGAAGAGAAGATGGGGCGAGGCGTTAGCAACTCGCTTGGAATTGCAAGCGGGGCGCTAGGACACCGCTCGCCCATTTCAAGTCACACGCTTCTCTCGCACAAGGGATACTCGATCAGGCGTGATGCTGGCACACCGCCCCATCAGGCGTTTGTCTAGTGCTCTGCCCGTCTCTTGGGCGTGGTCCTAGGAGACCGTCCACCATCAGACGTTATCTTTCGTTCTCGATCCACATCAAGCGTTCAGCTAAACGTCCGCCTCGCGCAAGCGTTCCGCTAGGATCAGGCCCGTCTTAACAAGCGATACGCTAGAAAGCCGCCCAACACCAGGCGTTATATTGGAACACCGCCCGATCAATTACCGCTGTTCTTGGACCAGACTAAAGACTAAAAGATTTAGTCTTTAGTCTTTGGGTATCCTCGTCTCACTGTGGATGCCCTTAATACCTCACTTTTCTTAGTTAACCAGATCAATCATTGTTTTTGTTGGGTAGACCCATCCAGCGGGGCCGGCCCTGCCAGCCCAGCCCACCAGACACCCCTTAATTTCGACGATGTCAGAATGACTCCCTCAATTTTAATGGCATCAAACCAACTATGGCCGTCCTCAGCGTTGCAAGAGAGATTTAAAGACCTCTCTCTGGAATCCTGGTGTCGAGAAATGAAAAACAAAAGGCTACAACACAGATTGTCTATGCAAAAGAATCACACTAGTATTCCTTGTACTATTTTTTTTTATACATCACGATTTCTTTCTCTATATCTCCATTTTCTGGATTTCACATATACCAGTTGAATATATATCACAACCAAATTGATCCCGGGGACGAAAACTATGTTACAATAAGCAAGCCTCAATTATTAAAGAATAGAACACAAAGATACATAAATACTTATTCAGGTGGTCTCACTAACATCCGGCAGCTTTTAAGAATTTGTCATAAGGGCTTGAAGGCGGTAACCTAAAGGACTGTATGTACTCACTTGAATAAAAGAGTTGATTTTGACTCTGAACCTTATTGTCTTTCGATTTTGGATAACCCCCTACAGGATCCGCTATCTGAAAAGCAAAAAAAAAAGGCAATGAGAAAACAAAGAGCTGTACAGATAATACTGTAAGGAAATAAAGCATCGTTTCGATTCTGAAGTTTAGATCAAGAACTACCATACCATGTCCAAGAAAGCTGAAACTTTATCTTCATTTCGTGAGGAAAAGCCAATACCAACAACTTCCTTTCCATTTTTAAAACTTCTAAGCACCGACATCCTCTGATACTTTCCAGTCACAAGGGCCTCGCATTGATTTTTCATTTCGTCATAAGGTACAGGGGTAGTAGAAACAGGATGGCTTGAAACTTGCCTAGCAGTTTCCAGTACCTGTCAGGGACATAAAACATTCATTGGACGATATAGTATATGAACATATATCACAAAAGCATAATTCCTGTATTATCAAATGAACGCATGACTTGTTTTCCGTACTGCAGAATTATCTATTAAACAAGGTTAATCAGATGTAGCATATAATTACTGCTGAATCAAGCCGCCGGTAGCTCGTACTCATTATTCATGATGCCAAAGACAAAATAAACATAAAGGTCGCAAACATACCGAGTCCAATAATTGGTTAACGCTTATAATGTCGAGCGTGTTGATTGAGAGGGATGACCTGCGCGCTGATTGATCTTCATCTCCTTCAGGGAAGGCTTCTTCATCTGTCAAGGCGTCCGGCATGACCTGAGAGAGAGAGAGAGAGAGTGAGAGATGTTAGCCAACTAGTGTACTCGCATCACATTATCCATAGAAAATGATAGAGAAAATGAAAAGCAACTGAATAAGAAGTCGAGTTTTAACCTCATCAAAAGCCTGATAAACCATCTTTGCAAGCGGAGAACACGCTCGGGGTGTCTCCATGAACAAAGAAGCTCCCAAAGGATATGCATCTTCAGGTGAAAATCTCTGAAGAATCTGCTCCTTGATTCCTGATATTTCATCCTGCAGCGAAAAAAATAGTTGGTATATTTGTAGACTGTAGTAGAACTATTATTGTTTCGGAGGCCAATCCAACAAGCTGTGAACCATCTACAGATTAAAAATTTGACGACAGTTCGAGGGGGCCTCACTATTAACACTTCATTGGAGTGATTTGTATATATAAATAACCTAAAGTCACAACATGAGAAATTACCTCTGATAATTTTCCATACTTCGTGAAGTGGGATATAACAATTCCTTTCATTTCTATATCACCCGCTTCAATTGCAGCAAGAGATTTTGAAGCTTCGATTTCATCTTCCTGTGATCCGTACGTTGGCTTCCCACTATCTGAAGTCATGTAAACAGCATGCAACCTAGTATCTTCTATCAGCTCAAGGAAAGGATCAACCTGCAATAGAATTTTTTAAAACTAAATTCAAGCTTTGAACTATCTACGTAATAACTAATTGTTTATATTTGCAATCAGTCTTTGGAAATATATCTCATAACCTTTTGTGTTACACCAGGTATCAATATTGAAAGTATGAAACAAATCTTTTCTTTAGTATTGTCTTTAGATTTAAAGTAATGCAAAGGAATAAGAATTCACAACAACAAGGTATAATATCAACCGTTTTATCTGTGAGAGTTTCTTTAACACAGGGAAGTAGTTCTGGAAGATTCGCTGCCTTGGCGGAAAATATAAGCATGGATGACCCCAAGGTAAAGATAGACCTCCTGCGAGATGCCTCCAAACCTCCTACATCTTGTAAAGGATCATATTTGAAAGTAAACACATTATTAGATTCCACTTCCTGAATTGTTGAGAGAAAGAAAAGACGGCAAATGAATCTATTAAACTTACCTTCTGGTTCGAGAGAGATGCTTCGAAGTGAGAATGCCAGCTGGAAACACTGAATTAGAGCTGTATGACTGGAAGTCTGTCATGATCGCCAAAAACAGTTCCAGGAAAGTCATTTAAGTAACTTAGCAAAGAACATACAGGACAATTTCTTGAATGCAAATGAACACGTACTCATCAAGGAACAATGAGACAGTAGAAATATCATTTCGTTTGTCAAACATGAAATAAACATTTTGGTAGTAAATGTGGCAGGAATCTCACCTTGGACTTGGAAAACAAAAGAACAAGGTTAAAAGTGTGAGACATCGCCTCAAAATTTGTAGGGGTGTTATCTGTGGATGCTGCCTGAACCCAGATCAGCGAAAGCACAAAATCCACTTGGTGACTACTCAACCGAAGGGAACTTAAACCCTGAAAAATGCAGAGAAAGCAAATAAACAGTAAGATGGTTGAATATTGATTATGTCAATGAACCGCTTATCAATTACAAGCTGCATCCATCAACTTCATACCCACCTCCAAATTTTGGCTTCTGTTATCTCTAATAACTCCATAGACATCTGGTTTATCCCTAATCTGTCCATGTTCTGCAAAGCTACTGTTCATCACCTTCTCAGAGAGACCATCAGAAGAAGAGAGGCCTGGTAGAGGTAGTGAAGATTTCCCACATGGATCCGACCAAGGAAACTTTAGTGAAGGCATGAGCACAGCAGAGAAGACACGGTGGGCTCCGACTCGTGTTTCAGGATCCGGATGGCCCATGCATAACATCAGCTGCTGAAACAGAGCTTCAGGGAAAGCCTGTAAAGAAACACACAGTATTATGATCTCCAAAACTTTGTTTCCAATTTCACTAAACAAGTAATGGAATCGTCTGAAAGTTTGACTAAGCATGGATTCGATTATTGGGTAAAAGATGAAACTTGCCTGTTTGCGATAAGATAAATTAGGGATGGTAGATATTATTTGCACCGTGCAGTAAAGAGCTGACATAGTTGCTCTGGCCATATCAGGTGTACCAGGAACTTTCTCTAACATCAATGCCATCATATCAAGAATTGAACTCACATCCCCAACCTGTTAATTGACAGTCACTTTTCATAATCAATAAGTAGATACTCGTCATTGAATTTTTCAAGAATAACACGCAGCACATATATGTTAAACATTAGAATTGTACAGATGCAATAATCCATCTGGCTTTACCCATAGGAAATGGTGTTAAATAACAAGATGAGGACCACCAATTAGGCTTTGGTATTTTTTCTGTTGAGAGATGGAAATTTACGAGCACCACCTGGACACACACAGGATTTGAGAACAAAAGATACAAGTAGAAAGATTTAAAGACCTTATTTGAGAGTTGTGCAAGGCACTCTTCTATCGCCGAACGAAGATCCATGTTCCACTTATCTGTATCCTCCTTGTCTACGGACGGTGTCACTGATAATTGCATGCATTTACGTAAATGTCTGATCAAGTCATTCATTGCATTAAGGATTGCAATCGAGGCATGAACCTTTGCATGTTGAGCAAGGTATGTGGTAAGGTTAACAATGTCAACCTGCATATAAGGTTGTTTAGAGACATAATTGTGATCCAAGTGCTTGACCAGCATAGATAATAAAATATGGGTGTTTTGCCCTGCATGTAAAGAAGCTGGTATTAGTTAAAGGCTGCACATTATAAGTCTTAGAAAACTTGTAAATAGGATTAGATAGAAAATGGAACTTCAATTGTCACCTGACTTCTCCATATGCAATTGCAAATCTGATAAAACAGAAGAAGCAATCCCACTCTCGGAAGACCAGTAGTTCCCAGAATCAAAAGTACGAAAAAGAGGTTCTAAAACTCGCCGCACTGTAGTTGCTTCCTCTGCAAATCCCGCCATATTGTGTAGACAAACCTTAGACCAGTAGGTGGGGCTCCTGGTAACATCGCAATAAGAAGTGAGAAAATGAACTGTAGAGCATTTCAAACATGAGCAGCAAAGTTAATATAGTCAGACATGAACATAAATACATTAAAAAAAAAAAAGCATTACAATGGTAAGGGGGGTCTCACATTGCAGGGTCCAGCGCATGCTTGGTATTTACAGAGTCTGGTAATGCTCCACCTGCCTTGTGCACGACCAATTGTCCATGGGGCTGAGAATATTGAGGGTGCTGCATACTATCCTCAGGATTCATTTCGAGATCAGTGTAGTTCTCTAATGTTACTGCAATTATCTGTTTACAAATTGAAACCAAAAAATGTTTTACGAATCGAAAATTCAGATGAGATACCAATGCGAAATTGAACACAACGTAAGATGAGTTACTTGAAAGAAGGATAACTCACATTGTCAAAATCCATTGAGAGATGGGAATATTCGCCCATGAACCACACCTAGAAACAACATTAAAAGAACAGAAATATTATACTAGCGAAACAAAAGATGTCCCAGAAATACACCTAGATCTAATTGGACTGAAAGTAAAAAGAATTGTTTGCATGGAACAGATGAAAGCAATTAGAACAAAGAATTCTACGAGGGGATTAAATTGAAAGCAGAAGATAGAAGATAGAAATTAACGCAATAAAGAAAACAGTTTACCATGAAAGCAAGTGCTTGCAATCCAGCTGAGCGCAAACGAAGAGCTCTTTCATCCTCCCCGGGTTCTTCAGACAGTTCACAAAGTTTGGGAATGAGGCCTTCTAAATTGAACATGTGTGTGCTATCTATCTAATTGACACCAAATCTTTGAGTCAGTTTTATAGTTTTTGCTCCATGTTTCTTTCCGGTGCCATCTATGAGCTAGCTAACCCACTTATAATCAAATATCACAATCCACATAGAAGTAGAAAGTAGTAACGTACCTGGCAATTTATAAAGTCAACAAGTGTGTGGCACCCTAGAATGCACATCTCATCTTGTCGTGTTTGCTCTAAAAGAATCATTACAATAGACAATAAACTGCTGGCAAATAATGGCCTGCAAGAGTCGGAAGAATTTCATAAATCTCATAAACTAGAGAGTTATAATTTCTATTTAACTGAGGAAACTAAAAGATGCACTATTTACCGAATTCATTCAAATAAATGAGTTACAGGAATTATTAGACTTACATATGATCCTTGCATGACGAAAGCAATTTCCTATAAATGCATAATACAACTTTTGCGGAACCAAAGTGCTCAATCCGCAAATCTTTATAACATCTCTGCTCTAAGTACTCTGTAATCTGTAGAAATGAAATGAGATAAACACCATAACATAGTTAGTTCTGAGCAAAGAAGCTGAAAGATGCGCTGGAACGACATTTGTAAATACACAGAATGTTTATTTAGAACTGCATGACATCTTAGGAGAGTACTGTCCATATAAATAAGGTTTTTTCTTTTATAAAACCACAAGTCTAACACTAGATTCCAACTGCTACGTTTCCAACGATATACAAAGTGTAGACCATAAATGATGTGGTTACTGAAAAGAGAGAGTAAGAAATACCTTGGGGATGCGCAAAGGGTTCTTCAAAGCATATTCACATAGCTTGCCAATTTTCCTATCATTCAACTCCGCATCCTACCAAATTACAAAATAATAGCAGTAAGCAATCGAAATCCTTAAAGTATATTTCTAATCCTAACTGACCTTAACCAATAATAACATAAAATTGCGGTTCGTGTTGACCCATTTTTTTACCTCTCTACAAATCAACATTTTTCGCCTTTAGCAACTAAGTAACATCAAATCTTAAAAACAGTTGTTGTAAACAAACAATTATTGCTGTTTGACATTAGAGAACCAGAAATTTTACCTGATTCTTAGGGAAGATATTGGATAGGATTTTCTTGTAACGTTTGACAGGCTGTCTTGATCTTGCTCTCATAGCAGGACACAAGTAACAAATGTTGCCGCAGACGGGCACTACCCGCCTCGACATTACTCCCATCTTTTCACCACCACAATCCTTTCACCTTCTTCCCCACAAATTCACTTCTGAAACACAAATTATTAATACCAATCAAAATTCAGCAGACCAAGATCACAATAATCAAGCCATTCCACCAAATCAATAAAAACATCCCTCTTTCAACAAATCATAAACACTACCTAAAACAGATCAATTGACAAAATTGAAGCAAGCTCTGAAAAGTCAAAAAACAACTGAAGAATGTTTCAAAGACATTAAAGTTTCTTCCTTTTTCATTTAAATTCACAAAATTGAAGAAAAAAATCTCAAAATCAAGGAACCCCCAGTTAAGAAAACATACCAGAAATCCCCAAATTGAACAAAATAAATTCACAGAATCAACATATTTTTACAAGATCAACATATAAACTAGAGAAAGAAATAAAATGGGTATGGAATTAAAACAAGCCTCCAAAAAGGTAAGCAAAAACATTTACCAAATCTTCCAAAAATTCTTGAAAATGATTAGAGGAGACTGACAGTCAAATGACTAAATAATGTGAAGAATAATTCCTTATTTTTGGATGATAGATACATTCAATCCCGAAAGATTGAATTTTTTTCTGGAAAAGAAAACGTTTAATAATATTTTAATTAAGAAACGGCATTTTCTCACCTAAATACAGCACATACTTTCCCATGACTGGCCAGTTGACAATCTACATATCGACAAACTTATCTCTTTGTTTTCTTTACCTTTTGGTTTGTTACCGTTGGTGGTTCTGCATGACTGTAGATAGTCACATTGGACTAGGCTTCTACCAAAAGACACCCAAAATCGGCAATGGTGATGGGAATCTGTGTCTGTCAAGAAATAGTCTTTGCTTCCAATTGTGATATAATAATTTATTTATTTTATGAAAGAGAGGTAGAAAATGAGCTGCTCTTTCTTACAAAAAGAGAAAGTTGTGTACTAAAAAGTATTAAAGTCTAATGCTGTTTTATAAAGCAAAAGGGTACAACAATAAAAAAAATTGTTGAAAATTAAAGCTTGGGGACACGGCACAGAATGAGTAAGTAAGTGGTACAACACTAATTAGCCTTAATTTGGGCATTACCATCGTATTAATGGAGTATCTTTTTAGCTGTCTAGTATGCAAGACTCAGCCAGTGGTGGAACTAGGATTTCATTAAGGGATGGGTTCGATTAAAATTTTACCTGGGTTTAAACTTAAAATTAGGTTTAAAAATTTTTAAAATATAAAATAGGCTTTTATAAAATTACTTTTATGGACTTTTAAGAGGGGCCTGAGCCTGGATAAGCTAGCTTCTAGTTCCGCCCCGGGACTCAATCAATCTAACTAACATAACAATGTTGATTCCTCGAACCATTTTATCATTTTAGATTTTTCTGTGAGATCATTTCATGAAATTAAATTAAATATATTCGTGTGATTTAGAACTAATCTTTTTCTTTTAAGCTAAGCACTGGTGAGGCATATCGTTTGGCTATAATTTAATTATAGTCAAGCGATAGAAAGCTCCAAAAAGTCTCACTATGAGGCAAAGCTATAGCTTGGCTTGCTGAGACGGATATCAGGTATCCGACAATATAATTTTGGGTTCATACTAATAAACCATAAACATAACGGATATCGATGAACTAATCCTTCTCTAGCTAAGCTAAAATTTTAGATCAGATTATAACCAAGTGATGTTCTATAATACTTACCTTTGACTAGATTAAATTATAGTCAAGTGTTTTTCAATACCACAGTACTTAGCCCTTAAATAATGTTGATTTTGTGGATTTTGTTTTCTTTCTTTTTTGGTATTTTTGTCTAGAATGACTCTACAATATTATATTCCATTGTTAATACACTCATAATCCTTTAGTGCAACAATGATGCTTAGTTGCTTACTAACCGGATTTTTCTGTTGTGCATTTTGAAGTACACCCAGACCTGATCGACAATGCGAGAATAAACCAACGGTGGTCAACGGATCAATTGTTTTCTTACCCGGTTACCCACAACATGCAACGGGATGGTCTCCATTTCAACTGTATTTTAATTGTTGCATTTATTTTGGAACAAATATTGGAAAGCTGAATAAATTATCAAACATAATTTACTTATTTAATTTTTAATTTTTAATTTTTATTTTTTATAAGCTTGATGGTATAATTTAAAACAAAAATGGAGTAGCCATCTCACCCTTAATTAGGATAAAAAAAAATAATTAATTAAAACTATAAACATTTTCAAAGACGTTCTCTGTCTTACCAACTAAGCTTGACGGGCTTGTTGTATGTCGAACATTGTGCTATCCGAATGTACTACTATTCATCCATACTATCAAAATCGGCCAAGACTCGAGAGATTCTCTACAGAATAAATTTATTTCTTCCCCCACATAAACCAAAGGCAACTTTAGCCTGGCTAAATTAGAACTTGTGATAATTATTTTAAACCTACTATTAAAAGATAAAATATGATCATTAAAAAAAAATATATTCAACCATTTATGTTATTAATTAATATGTTTAATTAGTATGAGTTAATTTAAATGTTAGTTAAATTTAGTTGGTGATTAAAATTGGATTATAGCTAGTCTTAGATGGTAAGAATTAGAGTAGAGTTTTTTTTTGAAATTTTGAAGAAGAAGGAGAAGAACTTGAGGAAAACTAGGGTTTTGGGTTTTGGTAGCAAAGATGAAATTTGAATGTATCGACGTATATTCTAATGGTGAAGAAGAAGTCGATGCATCTACGTATCCCAAATCAGATTATCGTTCTTTCCATCCGCACGATTAGGGATTTTTGTTGGACGAACAAGAACGTGTGAACCAAAGCATAAATGAGGATTCTTATCAAGAAAATAAAGATTCAACCCGTGAAACGTACATCTTAATGCTTCCAAACGTCAAGTATACGTTCTTACAATCTCCTCCAAACATGTTAGTCTATAATCTCCAAAAAGTGATATATTTTTTTTGTAAATTTTGACCTATTTTATGGAAGATGATATCGTAACTAACGATTCCACTTCCTCTCAGAAATAACGAACCATAATCGTTGGTTTTGGTCATGAACAACGACCGATTCTGGTTCAGTTTTGGGGAAATTGGTAGGTGGAATAATCGTTGATGTGTGTTGCACTATGTAACGATTCTAGTCGAGAAAGTGTCATGAACAACTGCGCTTTGTTGAACGCTAGAATCGTTACATAAGTCAGTTCACTTGTGCGATTCTACCATTTGGGGATTTCCTCCCAAAATAAAGACTGGTTAGAATCGTTGGATATGTGAGGAGCTAAAAACCGATTATGTAGAATCGTCCAACATGATGATCACCTATCCAACGATTCATGTGGACTAATTTTTCGATTTATATTGTAGATTGTTCAAGCGGTCGACAACCAACCTGAACCCGTATCTCAGATGGGGCCTGATACTTCTGCTCACTACTACACCAATTTGGTGTGGAAAAATAAGGAAGATGCAAGGCAATGGTTTGTGGACAAATGCAAGGAGATCAAATGCGCATTAGTCTTAGGCCGTCGTACGAGGCGTGATCATTTGGAAATTATTTGTGAGAGAAGTGGAAAACATGAAAGTCACCAAGCAAAGGACAAATCGTATGTGAAAAATGACGTTGAGGGTCTACACGAGTAAGTCAAATTCAAAGAAGCATGATTGCCCCTTTAAGATTATAGTAAATAGAGTCAATGGTGTCAAGAGTGTACATAAGCTTTATAGAGTGAACAATGGTTGTCATAATCACAATTAATATTAAGTGAATTATTCAACAATTAAAGTACGACATTTTTTTATTAATAGATGAAAACTTAAAGTTACATATTTGTCATTTTCTCATTAATAGATAAAAACTTAAAATTAGGAGATATTCTTTTTCTCGGTGCGATGCTCAATTATTTTGGCAGCTCTGGATGTATAAACGACTCTTCTCTCCATTTGGTATATGCATCATGTGCCGCAAACTTATCCCCTCTGTGCCTAGCGAAAAACTCGTTGTACGGCTTGGGAATGTAAGGTCCTATTTTTGCCAGATTCCAAAATATATCATCATGATCTTCTTCCAGAAGATCCAAGACGACGTAAAAATTCCTAATCCATTCCATCTCATCCACAACGGACTTTAACATTTCCCTTCGTTGGAATTGGTCGTAACCTCGTTTATTGCTTTCCTCCTTTTCCATGGTAGTCATTAGTTTGTTTCTCTTGCCTATCTTTTCTTCCATAGCTCTAATTGACTTTAATGATGAAGTGGTTGATGATGATGATGCAGTAGTTCGTTTGCATCTTCTGAGTATCTCTTCAGTTGAATTGGTAGTTGATGATGGGCTTGTCATTTCAAAAGAGTTTTACTTTGAAATAAGTGGTGAATGATAGAGCAGGATTTGTTTGAATGGAGTAGTATTTGATGGAGAATGGGTTATCCTATTTATATGCATAAAGGGACAACGACTATATTTTGAAAAAAATTCAAAAAACTAGCCGTTGGGCCGAAGTTTGACCATGTGCAATAAAAAGTAAAAAGGTAGTTTCAAAGACAAATTAAACATTAAAGTCACTACGATCCAAACATAAAATATTGTTTTAGAAATAAATAAAGATCCATAAACATAATAAGCCATTCTCAGCATCCTCTCACTGATCAGCTTCAATAGCTTCATCAGCTACAACGGCTTCCTTAGCAGCTAATGCCTCATCAAACTCCCTCCACAAAACAATGTTTTCAGTTTCTGAGTGTTGCAATATTAATGACCTCATCAAGTTCTTCCAAAGAGAGCTCTCTGAGAAGTCTCTTAATTTGCTCCATCTTTGTTTCGTACAATTGGATAACTAAACTTATATTGGTTTCGTACAATTGGTGCCTCCGGCTTTCTGAAAACATCACACTCACGAACATCAGTATAATAGCTAGTATCCTTCCCATTGTTCTCCATGCCTGTAAAAAATAAATTAAGTGAAAAAAGATAAGTATGGTTAAAGAGAAATAAAAATCAACAATCACTAATTCAATTAATAACAAATCAATAAATCCTCAACATAATCGGTGGTTAAGATAATATTTATCTACCGATTCTAACCATAAAAGTGTACAGAAAATGAGTAAGAATGAATCGTGTCCAGAATCGTCGGATAAGGTATGTCTAATTCAACGACTTTCATATGAGAAAGTAAAAAAATAAAGCAACAGAACCGGTGGATATAATATGTTTTATCAAACAATTCTATATGGTATTTGTTAAGGGAGATAATCAGGTTCTTATCCAACGATTCCATCTCAAAGAGGTAATAAAAAGAAAAAAGAAAAATCGCTGGATACAATAGGAATTATCTAATGATTCACATATGAGAGAAAGTAAAAAAACGACAAAGTGGAATCGTTGGATACATCTAATCGTATCCAACGATTCACATACGAGAAAAAGTAAAAATAAAATAAAAAAGTGGAATTATGTATCCAACGATTCACATACGAGAAAAAGTAAAAATAAAATAAAAAAGTGGAATCGTTGGATACGATCTGTTATACCCAACGATTCTGCGCATGGTAATAAAACTCCTAAACGATTTTTGTGTACATACGTATCAATTAAAGCACATTTGATAGCTTAACCTTCTTGTTGAACTAGTTACTAAAAGATACTTTATATCCCACTACTCATATGACTATGGTATACTAGTGTATTATGATTCTCATATTTTCAACAAAAGGTGACATGTTCAAAATAATTTAAAAATCACCATAGAAATTGATAATACACAAGTATTAACTAATCATGTGATTCACGCCAATTGATACTACACAAAGCACATATAATCAAAGTGATTTATAACACAATGCATATTTCATACACAATTGATTCAACATCTCATTATTCATTAGCAATATGATACTAATCTAACACATATAAGAGATTATCACTTTAAGTTACAAAAATCAATTCGTTACTTGCTCTAATTTGTTTATGAGAAATATTTCAACTAAATTGAAATCTCAAGTCTATTATGGATATTTTGGACAAACATGCGCAACGTTTTTGCAAACACCAAATCTCACAAACTATAATCCCGAATCAGAAAATTAAATATGAGTTTTGAAGATAACATCTAGATATACAAACTTCAATTGAACCACCATTCCAAAAAACTCATAATTACGCAAAGAAAACTAATTTAGTCAACAACATTATCTTCCCGTCAGAATTTTTTCAGCAACGTTTATCAGTTTTGTGCATGACTTAGAAAAAATTCAGGAATTTGATTCGCTGAAAGTAAGATTAAAACACTTATATCATTCAAAAATGCTATTAGAATTATGGGTTTACATAGATTTACCTTGTAGATCGAGTGAGAGGAGATCCGAGAAATTTAAAAAAATAAAATGGATTAAGGTTTTTAGGATTTGATGGAAATAGAAAGTTTTTTTTTTGGTTAGGGTTTTGTTAGATTTGAAACGTAGTGAAAAATGAAAAGAGTTTTGTACTTATATTTCGGTTTAAGTGTTAAGTAAATTAATGAATTGAGGGTGGTTTAGTACTTTGATAATATGTAATTAGACACCCCTTATCCTTCTATCTAGTTGGGTGCAAAATTATGTAGGCCCAAAATAATTTCAGTAGACTCCAATATAGCCAAACAACTTTAGTACAAAGCATGATTATTTGGCTTAATTATTTTAAACATTTTCTCACCAACATCTCCAAATTTCCCCCCAATATAAATTGACGTATTTAATTTATGTATTTTTGTAATCTTAAAAGATGTCAAATAAAATTAACGGAAAGTTAATCGTAAAAGAGTTTAAAATATTTTAATATATTTAAATCCCCAAAGAGATTATATCGTAGAGCATTTCACTCCATATAAACTTGGGAAACAAAAACATAACATAACATCTTTGAACCTAACTAATAATCATGAAAAATACAACGCCACATATCGTGTAATGAAAGAAAAAAAAACAGTAATTGCGTGTATGATGGATATTGATCTTACAAAGCTTATATCTTCGTAATAAACAGTAAATATAATATGAAGTGATCACTCTATCCGGCATCTACAGAGCTAGTGTTTTCTTATGTATAAGTACTCCTGAGTCTTGGCATAACAATTCCTCCGTCTTTTTTCTTCTAGAAATTTATCTTAGTTTACTTGTTTAACAAACTAGGCAAGCACGTTTTTTTATGCATTTGTGCATGCACATTGAACTCCTGCCATATCCTCCAAGTTTGCTGCTTGGTCATCTTGGGTGCCCGGTGCCCATTACTCGCCACAAATTGAAAATTTAAACAATTTATATCACTTTGTTGTTCACTTTTACAGTATGTTCACTTTGTTGAACAAACCGGGCAAGCATGTTTTGTGATGCATCTAGTGAATGCACATTGAACTCCTTCTATATCCTCTTAGCTTGCTGCATTAGGTGCGTATATCTTGGTCATGAACTGAAAACTTAAGCAACTCATGTCGAACCTTTGTTATTTGCTTTTACAATTCTACTTCATTAATTTATGTTTGTCTATATAAATGATTGATAGATTCTTGATGAATTTTAAAATATCCCTCATGAGAACGTAGCTGCTAAACTTTGAACTCCAATGGTTTTGTAAAAAGAGTAGGACAAATGGACAATGATAACAACATAACTGAAAATCAGTATTCGGGGAAATGAGAAAGGACGTACACTCTTCATTTCCAGACTCTATCAGGTGTTGTAACTCCGTTCCAATTTTATAAAGGCTTGGATTTTGTATGAGACGGAGTCGAGAAAGAAACCCTGGAAACTTGTTTAAGGCTTATGACATATGGATACATATTTTAAGAAAAAATCTATCAATTAACAGAATCATGAGGATAAACTAAAAAATATAAGCTTGAATTTTCTTAGACAAATGCATACATAAGACTATTAAAAGTCACTACCAACAAGTGATTATTTTTCTTTTATCAAGTCTAGCATCATATCAGCTAATTTTTCGTAGTCAATACAAGAAAAAAATATGATACGGACTAGAGTGCTTAGTAGAGCTTGAAGGAAGATTCAAATAGAAAGAGTACTTTGCATTTTTGGAGTTAGAATTCCATTCATCGAGACTTAATACAAGTCATCTATTTCAACAACCTTATATATCTTTCATTTCTTTTTATAATTTTTCAGTATTTTGTAGTCATCTGAAGATATAATCAACTAATTTACCTAGATTAGATGAATGTTTAGGACTTAATGAATGTGTTGTTTCTTTGTTTAACGAAATGATACAATGTTAAGCTTTTAGGGCTAATAGATTTCAAACAGTTTCCACCAAACATCCCAACAAGTGTATTCTATGTCTTTTTTGCATTCTCAAATTATCTCTAGACCGAAGTTAAAATAGATTCTAATAGAAGATTATATATACTGTATAATCTTAAGAACAAGATAACGTAATTTATGTGAACCTAACTAAGAATCATGAGAACTCCACTTTGACGTATTAATGTGTAGATAAAAAAGTGTGACATGCATGATCTACCTATTTCCTACTAAGAGAAGGAGGACTTGAATAAGGATCTGAATCATTTGCAGAAATTTGAAGCATCTAGAGTTTCTTGACCCCTAATAAAACGATGCATTATACTAAGTTCATTCAAATAAATGTTGTTTGAAACTTCTCCATAATTCTTCTGGACTTAAAACACTAATCAGTTTCAGATTCATCAGATTAAGTATCATTTAATTTTAAATACAAAATCAAAAAAATGGAAGAAACAAAGAGAGAAAAAAAAAGTTAACCTATTAACTTCAGGCTACGCCATTATAGAAAAGAAACTTCAGTGGGAAAGAGGAGATAATGTTGTGTGTATCTTTCAAATAGTCGCTCGATATAAGTTGAAAAAATAGTCGTTTGATAGACCAACATGTTTTTCTTATAAGATCAAAGGGAAAATTATAAAGTTGAAAAGTTTTTATAAAAAAAAATCATATGTAAAACAAAAAAATTATAAAAAATAATAATTAGTAAACAAGAATGTCCTCTGAAGTGGAACTATAAAATATTTGTTTATCATAGTTTTTATATGCAAAACTGAAAAATGTAGAAATCTTTTGAATACTTTGGACATTTCTAGATAAATGTTTATTTACCATAATTGCATATAATGTGTATTTTACACAAATGTAACATTAACAGTTTATCTTTTGCAGATAATAATAGGTCACCACATTAATGATGTTACGAGTCATTATGTTGCATCTGCAATGCATGCTAATTCAATTACTTAGAAACTAGCTAAGCAAAAAGATATATATACTTCCCGAATTTCTCTTCTTACAATTTGTAACAAAAATTAAGTGCAATATTTAAGAAACAACGAACATGAAGGTAGCACTTATCATGGTTAAATTATGCAACCACCCTAGTATCTCTTTGTCGATAATTTGTTCATCGGGGTCTTGTAGAAATTTTCAACTTAAATTTTTTAAATTCGATATAAAGGCTGCAATGCTCATATGGTTTTATCATCTCGCAGATGACACATAATTTTTTTTCCTTAACAGATATCCCTTCTGTTTCGATGAGAGATCCTCCCACGTGAGTTTCAGGAAAATCTTCAAAAAAAATTTCACCTTCTGCCAAAGTTCTAGACATACTTTTATATTCATCACCCAATGTATGAATCTAGTATCCAATACTTCTGCCTTTTTTTCATTATTTTTATTTTCTCTATAAGCAATTTCCAAAATAGCCAAATAAGAATTGTACCTGCTCCTATCATTATTAGTCGACCGGTGAATTCCCCGGTCTTCGTTTTCTCATCACTTGGTAATTTGTTATAGAAAAACATGTTAAAATCTACCAATAATGCGACGATACTAACCGAACCGAACTGTATTATGTCCAATCTATCTTGCAATTTGCCTTGAGCCGCGATTATTTCGATTCTTGAATAGATAAATGATTTTTTGTCTTTCTCATAACTCTTCAAAAGTTGATCTTGTGATGTTCTCTCTTCCGACTTGCTTCTCAAGTACCTCACTTCTTCTTCGATTCCAGTCACTTGTGAAGCCCATACATCTCTACAAGTAAAAAGAATTACATTTAGTAAATTAATAAATTATTGTAGTTGAGCAACTGATATTACAAAATACAACAAGGCTTTCATCTAGTAAAATCAAAAAAACAACCCAAAGACTCTCTCATATGAAATAAGCAATTTAATTCAGTTTGACTCACTAAACCTTCGTCGTTTCAAAACCATCTTTTGCAACAAACTCAAAATACAAATAAAACTTCCCCTAAAAGAAAAAACATATGTTGGAAAAATAAAAATAAAGTTTTGAATGAATGTAAGTTTTCTAACTGATTGTTTTCCAAGACATCAACAATCCTTTCGGAGACGGCAGAAAACCAGATAAATGCCTCTTATTTTAATTGTTGTTTGAAACTTCTCCATAATTCTTCCGGACCTGAAATACTATTCGGTTTCAGATTCATCGAATTAAATATCATTTAATTTTAAATACAAAATCAAAAAAATGGAATAAACAAAGAGAGAAATAAAAAGTTAACCTATTAACTTCAGGCTGCGTCATTATTGAAAAGAAGCTTCAGTGGGAAAGAGGAGATAATGTTGTGTGTATCTTTCAAATATTTGCTCGATATAAGTTGAAAAAATAGTTGTTTGATAGACCAACGAGTTTTTCTTATAAGACCAAAGGGCAAATCAGAAAGTTGAAAAGTTTTTATCAAAAAAAAAACATATGTAAAACAGAAAAATTATAACAAAAACAATAATTAGTAAATAAGAATGTCCTCTGAAATGGAACTATAAAATATTTGCTTATCATAGTTTTTATATGCAAAACTAAAAAAAGACTAATTGAGCTCGACGGGCTGGTTATACGCTGAATAATGCACTTCCCGATTTACTAATATTATTTAATTTTATTATAAATAACATTAGCAATGCCAAGAGAGTGTTTACATAATGAATTTCGTTTTTCAACATCCTGAACCAGATTTAGGACAATATCATAATTGTTTCGCTTAAAGGATTTTAAATAGTTTCCACCAACATCTTCGAACTTCATAACAATTCATACATCTATTTTCTTCGTGCATGCATTCCTTTTCAGCGCACTTATTTAACAAACCGGTCAAGCATGTTTTGTGATGCATTTAGTGCATGTAAAATGACAGAATCGGGCCTAAGACAGTGCGGCATGTGCAACCTCACAGGGCCCGGCTCTGGCAAGGTCCTTTACACAACTACGTACACCACTGCCAAGACTAAACCCATTTCTTCTGTCTTAAAATCTTTTCGTAAAAATATGTGTTTCCAAAAAATCGATAAGATCGTAAATGAGACATTTGATCTCCCATCCATTTAGCCATTTGGGTTGATGGAATGCTTTGAGTATATTAAAACATATATTAAAACATATAATACACTATCTAAAATATTAGAGTATATAAATTGACCATGAAATTAAAATTTATGATTTAATATCTAATCTGATTTTTAAAAATAATTTTTTTTATTATGATTCACGATTTAAATATTAAAAATGGACCATACTCTACAAAAGGCATTGGATTAAATCCCCTGCAATGATCACTACATTTTTCTAGTTTTTCTTGGTATATTTTAGTGTAGTAATGAAAAAAAATCTTTAGTTTTTGTTTATTGATTCCAAAATTATTAGAACCCTAAAAGATGCCCTATGATCAAGTTTCTACGGGGTCCTTGTAATTCAGGATCGGCTCTGCACATTGATTCAGTGAACTACTTCTATATCCTCTTAACTTACTTCTTAGGTGCGCGCATGTCTTGGCCATGAACTGAAAATTTAAACAACTCATATCGAAGAAGTCGAGCCTTTGTTGTTTACTTTTACAGTTCTACTTCATTTCATATTTGTCTATCTAAATGATTCGACAGATTCTTACTGAAACTTAAAACTTGCCTGTCTTGTAAAAAGAGTAGGATGATAATAAAAAAAAATAAAAAGCAGTATCCAGCAAAATCAAGAAAGACAGTACTCTTCATTTCCAGACTCTGTTAAGTGTTGCAGTTCCATTCCAATTCTACAAACGTGTGAATTCTGCCATTCTGTGTTGGACAAAGTCGAGAGAGAAGCCTCAGAACAAAGATTCAAATAGAAAAAGTAATCTCATTTCTGGAACTAGAATTCCAGTGATTTTTTATGGAAATAAAACATTTGGACAGTTCGAGTAGAGTTTTCTAGTGTAACAAGATTGTTTACATTTGAGCATTTTAAAGACTATTTTGCTGGGGTATTTCTACCAAGTTTTACTCTCTACTACTACTTTCTTTGCTTCGCTTTGTTAACATTTCCATAGAGGAACTTGTTAAGGCCTTCTCTAAGCCCATTAAAGAGCAGCTTGATGTTTAAGTCTTTTTTTCTTACTCAAATGCATCTTTTGACTGAAGTTCAAACAAATTTTAATAGACGATTATATACTGCATAACATTGGGGAAGAACAAGATAATGAATTTGTGTGAACTTAACTAACAATCATGAAACATCCAAACAAATAAAAATAAAAATGTGTCATGCATGATCCAATTTTTTGTTCTTTTACTACCTACTTCCTACTAAGAGATAAGGATTTGAATCCTTTATTCACTAATTCATTTCAAGGTTAAATTTGAAGTAGCCAAAGTTTCCTGACACCCAACAAAATGTGGTATGTGGATAATGAACACCAACTTCGACATTAATCATTCAAATACAGATATAAATGTATAATACATGTGCAAGACCCAGCTAAGCTAATCAAAAGAGCTACTCTGATAAAAAAAAGTTCTCGTAGCATTCCATCTCGTGTATTTTTCTTAGAAACCAGCAAGGATGCTTTATGATGCACTAGCAATCACATTGAACTCTTTATATACCATCTTAACTTGCTAACATGAGTTGGCTATGAACTGAAGATTTGAATAACTCTTGTTGGACCTTTCTCGTTTTCTTCTACACAGTTCTACTTCATTTCATGGTTTTCTGTCATACTTGTTGATCTGAAAGATTGACAGGTCAAACCTTAAACTTTGAAAATTTTACCTCTTGGAAACTTGTGTGCTTAGATTTGGACTCCCATGGTCTTGTAAAATGCGTAAGCCAGTAGTAACGGAACTGAAAAGCAATATCCAGGAAAATGAAGAAACGGGTTCATTTCATAGGCCTTTGACATAGCTTTACAACTCTGCAAGAAACATCGGATGAAAAAATGATGGATAGACTGATGTAAAAGCATTTTTTTGTTCTTTCTCAAAATCATCAGCTTGAATTTGGTACCACAAATATTTAGTTAGTGCGAATTTTATCTAGGAGAGAATAGCAGGGGAAGAAAAGAACGGAAAGAGAAAAGGCAGTAGTAAAGATGATAAGTTTTACCTTCCAATGCTTCCAACAAATACTCAAGCAAATTATGACCAGAAGTATTCTCACCCAGCGCCTACCATGGAGCAACTTCAATCTTTTACTGTTCTGGTAATCATTTTTTACATGTCTCTTTGTCGCTCTAACATAATCATCTTCTTTCTTTGCTGATAGAGATAAGTAATGCTCCCGATACACTGTTCTTTCAGTAGCCAATGCCCATATGACAAAAACAGTGGGCAAAACAACAAAAACCAGGTGAGGAATAACAATCACCATAATATCCGGAAAACCAATATGTACTAGTTGATTAACTGTCCAACCTTTGTAGGTCATGGATCCCTTATCCCCATCTACAGTCAAAACTTGTCCAAAAAACCATGGGAAGAACACTAAATAGATCAAATAAACCACAATACTACACCATACAGATGAGATCCTAGATAACTCTGTTAGAAGCCATAAAAAGCCACTTGAGAATCCTTTCTCCACACTAAAATTCTTGAACGAGTAATTTTTCTTCGAGAATGTCAGGAGAGCTCTTGAAACAAGGAGTATGGAAAAGAGAAAGAAAAGAATTGACCAAAGAATTGGATAATAAAGAGATGCCCATTGGCAACCCATAACAAGAAACTCCTTCCACGTCCAACTGATCTTCAAAGTAACTCCATTAATTGAAAACGGTCTTATTTCACTAAGAATTGATCTACCCAGTGTGTCAACTGCTTCTATCTGCAACCAGTATCGTTCAGGAGACTGATCCTCAAAGGCTCTCCAATTCCAAGGGGCAGCATAGAGATTTCCTGCAGTGGAGTTCTCCTCGAATTTTCTCATTGTTGCATCCATCACCATATCAAGCTTTCCAGGACTTGAATCATAAATCCTTGCGGTAACTGAAACAATCTCAGAACTTGAGAATACTAAAGCTCTTACGGATTCGTAAAACAAGGGATCCTTAGTCTGACAGTAGTAATCGTGGAGAAATGAAGTTGTTAGCATGTAGCGTGAATCAAGAGGAAAAGTAGGAAGTATGATTGTCTTCTTAGATTCAGACTTATTAAACTTGATGTCTACAAATGAGACGAGACCTGAATCAATAGCCAAGACCCGCATGACTCTGCTCTTTCTCCAATCTCCCATTTCCCACTCCCAGAATTCTTTAACAGATGGATCTCCATTCGAACAATTAACATTGTCTGTGTTACTTTCATAAGTATTCTGGTGGACGTTTGATTGGAAATACTTCTCCAGTGATAAAAAGTTATGTCCAGATTTATGATGCCGCTTCAAATTGCCAAACCTTGTATGGAGATGCCCACATAGGTAGGCTGATAAAGAATGTTTCAGGAAAACATCTTTCAACGTCTTCCCAGAATCTGCAGCAGCTGAGAACGAGAGAGGAAAGTGACCAAAGGAAACTTTAGTTACTGGTGTAGTAGGTAGAGAATCCCATTGCGCGAGTTCGTCATCCAAGTCAACTAGTAGCTTATCAGTTGGATGTCCAAATAGATTTGTTGGGCCACGTAGACCAACGCTCATTGTGCTATCAAGTCCAACAAATAGATGCCTCCGTCCCCCGCTCTACAATTGCAGGACATGTTATCAAGTTGAAGTGAAATAACAATAGTTCCACAAGAAGCAAGCAATTCACGGAAACAAGCAATCTAATAAGTTGAAGTTACAAACTCTACAAAGAAAAAAAACATCTTTATAACCACAAGTGATCTGAATTATAATTCTCACAAGCATCTCAGTGAGTTCTTTCTTTCTTTTCAATTTTTCCAACTATAGCCAAATTTGATGTTTAACGTACCAGGTCACTAGCAAAATTCGAAGTATCTCGAATTGATAATAATTATCTAATAAGAAGGATTCATGATTTTTAGCTAAGTGTACCCAAGATGACATTTAAATGTGAAATATTTCAGAAAAGCTATTCGACGGAAGGTTGCACTTGGCATCCTTGAGTATACCATGATGCAAATGTGACAAACTGCTTCAATGTTGCAGAAGCATTATTCGGTTTTATTGCTATAGTGGGACACTAATTAGTATGTGAAAAGGCTATCAATATTGTCAACTAGCCCCGCAATTTCAAATGCTTCACATAAACTTTAATCAGACAGACCTCTACCATCAATTCCCTACAACCTCCATCATGCTAATATTCAGAAAACACCAAACCAAACTTAAACAAGCATATTCAACCTACATTCAAAGCAATAAGCAAACAGAATGACACTCACCTGTAGTGTAACACTATGAACATATCCTTTCCTTCCTAATCTCCCATTAATACTATATTTTTCAAAGTAATCCAATTCTCCACCAACTTGTGGAACACCAAAATTATCATGGTTACCTCTTAAATCATAAAACCTTTCCCTGTCAATCCCACTCCTTCGAATAACTTCCTCAGTCACTTGTTCATATTCTCTCCACTCTTCTTCATTTTGATTCATTGTTAGTAAATCTTTGCTCTTCCCATCTAATCAAACAAACCCCAAAAAAAAGGGTCAAATTTTCACCAGAAAAATCATTAATTTTTTCCCAAAAATAATATCATTTTGAGTATGAAATTAGATTACCTGTGAGATCACCAGTGATGAGAACTAAAGATGGATGAATGACAGAAATTGCAGGAGCAATTAATTGTTTGAAATCAAGAGCTCTTTCAGGATTATGGACACTGAAGTGAAGATCAGATAATTGAACAACCCAGATTACTGAATCTGCTGCTCCTACTTTTGAATCAATGATAACATTTGTTCTTGAATTGGGTTCTGAGAATACTTTAATAATGGGTATTGCCAATAATAACAAGAAGCAATGGAGAAAACCCATTCTGTGTTTATTTGATTTCTTCTTCATGGACAGATTTTTGGTCTGAGAGAGAGATATAGAGGAGAGGAGGTTAGTTTATGAGTCTCTTTCAATTTGCGTAATGAACTAATCTCTAGGATTGACTACAGACCGTTGACGTTGAAGCGTAGTTAATCGGACGGTGACTGACCATTAACCATCATTGACCTTCGTATTCGTACCTGTATCCATATCTAGAACCTTTTACTTTTGGATAATAAACTCGGGTATCCGTATCCGAATTAGAATTTTGAATATCTTTTTATATTTCGACTACGGATTTAGTCATATTCCAGACAATTCATATATCTAAACAAAGATAAACTAGATTTGGTACCCGTACTATGCACCACGTATACGGTAACTTTGCTTTTCATATTAGAATGAGTTTACCAATAGAGATGTTCTTAATATATAATCTTTTGGATTATTCATGTATAAAATTAAGTTTAACTATAATATTATAAGATTATCCCGTGCATTATTGTGTAAGAGTTGATCACAAGGTGTTATATTTGATTTTCATTGAATAAATTTATAGACACTATAAATTGTGAGATGATCCCGTACAATATATTGATGAGTTAATTTAGATGAGGGTACCCATGAATTATTAGATGATCAAGTACATTAAATTGTGAGATTACTCTAGTGAGTGTATTCATGGATTACCACACCAGTAGATGGAAATTGTGTTCTTTTTAATTATCACGAAATTGAATTGAACTTAAAAGTTATGCTTTCGTTATATCAGTCTTTTTTCTGGCAAGTTAAAATCTCTACAATGAAATATAACTTGTCAAATGAGCCCGTGAGTTTTATCGGGTGAAAGTTAACCTAAAGAAATTAAACTTGATTTTAATTGTTTATATAGATAATAAAACTTAATTTTATTAATTGGTTTACTGGCGTCTGTGAATCATAGAATGATCCTATGTATTATAGGGCCAAATTAATTGAGTGATACATCTAATTATAAGATAACCTTGCGCATTATAAGGTGAGAGTTAAAAGATAATATCTAAGAGCACCCACGGTGGTGGGACTAAAAGATGGACCAAATATAAATTTGGCCTTTGGTCCTTCCAAATCCAAACGTAGTGAGGCGAGTAAATATGAGTTATAGTCCGAAATTTTTACTATTTGGGATCAAAAATGATCCAAGAACTGGACCAAACTCAAGTATAGTCGAGCGTTAACCTAGCAGTGCATCTCGTTTCAGGCGTAACGCTGGGTCTCCGTCTGGTGTCAGGCGTTTAACTAGATGTGTGTCTCATCATACGGGTGTGAACCAAAACTCCGCCCTATCAGGCGTTCATCGAAGAAGACGTCCAATCAAGCGTAACGCCAGAAGCACGCCTGGTAACAAGCGTTCGGATGGAATAACGCATGTGTTGGGCGTCTTCCTAAGACAACGCCTGTTGTAGGCGTTCGCCTAAGAGAGTGCTTGATTGTGGGGCGTTCGGCTAATCGAGCGTCTGTGTGCGGGCCGTTATTCTAAGCGAGCGCCTACTATTCTAACCGTTGAGATAGCCTTTGAGATTTGTTACCGTAGATTTCTTACCGTTGTAACGACTATATTTTGGCATACCTATAAATGGATGGATTTGTTGAATGAGTATTTCATATACTACTAATCCATTTTCATACTACTAGTCCATTGTTATTTCATTTGTATACGAGAAGAACTCCGGTTTTTTTCATATATTTATCTTTCAAATCGGTTAGAATTCTGGCACCAAAGTCACGAGGTCAAAATTTTACTACATTTGAAGATGTAACGATGTGTAAAATTTATTTATCAATATCTCAAGATTGTGATGTTTGTTCCGATCAATCAGAAGAAAGATTATGGTCTCGCATATTAAATGGGATGAAAGAAGTCATACCTACTATGCCGGGGTGAACTTGGACCTTCATTCAGAAACGATTTCAGGGAATAAGTAAGTGTGGAACTTTACTCTGCAAAAGAGGCGGAAGTGGAATGTGAACACCATACTGGATGGACCTCGAAACAAAGGTAAGTACCCGTTTAATTTTGACGCGTACATTATTGTTTTAAATTGTATATCCTCCACTAAACTTTTTTAAAAAAGTAACAGATTGACGAAGTAAGGAATCTTTTCAAGGAAGCTAATGGTGGCAAAATATTTAAGCATGAAGAGTATTACGCAATTATGTTAGAAAATATAAAATATTCACGACGATCGACAGCTGTTTTCGATTCACCACAAGCTGAGGAATATTCTGAAAGCAGCGAGGAAGACCGTGAAAGACACGAACAAGCCAAGACAATTCCAGTGGTGATGAAGAAATATGAGATATACCGAACACATATAACCGTCATATGGGGAAAAAAAGAGGTGAAACGACAGAAGAAAACAGGGAAAGCAAAATCCAGTGGCCAACAGGAAATGATGGAAATAATTATTAAAGAGCAATAAAACTTCAACACCAAATATACAGAACAAACCAAAATGAAGATGACGTAGAGAGAATCTGAGTTTACAGCAAAACTAGCTGAGTCTTCGGCAAAGTTTAAATCAAAACAAGCTAGGAAAAAAAACTTGACGCAAAGAAAGAAGCAGACGACGAGTTTCGCATAATGATGATGGATGTCTCCGGGTTGGATGCCGTAACAAAAGAGTACATCGAACTTAGGAATGTAGACATTTTGCAGAGCAGGAGAAGCCAACCTTAAAGGATTCTCGGAATACCTCAAACCTTAAAATTTCCATTGTTATTAAGATTGGCATTTTTCAGTTTCAACATTTATGAACTAATAGTGTTATTTTCAGTTTAGTTTTGAAGTAATAGTGTTATTTTAAATGTTAATGAACTTCCAATGTACCTTTTCCTTGAATTACAGAAAACTTTAAATTTCGAGTAATTTAGTAATTTAGATGAAAAAAAACTACCAAGCACTCATTTTTTCGCCTATCTACTCTTCTCCTAAATAAAAAAGAAAAACAAACTACAAGCAACTCATTCAAGCTAAATTAAGAGATTCATATTCATAATAAAAATACTAATAAGATTCAACACCATAACCAACAACGCTACGACAAAGTCTTATCTAAAATATAAAACATTAAGGTAGAACAAAGTCCATAATTCATTCATGTGGGGTGACCAACATTCTTTTCAACATCCCCGCCAAATGGTGCTAAACATTCAGGCCTCCTCGTCAGACACCTTCGTTCGTCAGGTTTTGCTATATTTTTAAGCACTTGTAGAACTGCTCTTTGTTTTTCAACACTCATCAACTCCCCAACGTCAATCGAACGGGTCAAGACCCTGACCAACAAATTTGCTCGATTCCTTATAGCAGACATTTTGTTATCAATCACTGGTGATTGAGCTTCTTCATTCACCAAATCAACAACGAATTGTGGATCAACAACTACACCACTTCCAGATTCAGTTGATGATGGATTCAAACCAACTCGTCCCGATCTTGTAACTCTATTCTTGTTCATCTTCAGAATTTGCGTGAAGTTTCCTGAGAATCAACAAAGAAGAACATTCGACGAAGAGAGAAAAGATGGCATTAAAAGTTTACGGCTAGATAAGAATAAAAAGAGGGAGTTTGATTTAGATTTTTTTGGTATCTATCTCTCAAACTCTTAAACAATAAACCTTTATGATCTTTTCATAGACAATTTCATAAGTTTGCAAAATAACATAATTAAGTTCCCAAATTTCATAAACAATCATATCAAATCAATTAATCATAAAATTATCCACAACCCAACTCAAATTAACCAACTACTTAATCAATTTTAACTTCAATTCAACAAATTTTTCTCAATTTTTTATACTCAATTTACATGTTCCATAAACCCTAGAATTATACCCAATTCCAAAATTACAAATTCTAAAACCTAATTTGTCTATTTCATAATCATATGATTAATCTTTAAACATATATATACAAATTTAATAAACAAAACAATACAATAAATAGTAATGTAAGCCTATAAAATCCATTAAAATTTATAGTAAAGTTTGAGGTTATTACCTTCCTTTGAAATAATCCTAACTTCAAATAGTTGGTATCAAATCTACCGAGCCTTTGCAATTTTGATAAGAGGTTGAGATTGATTTGGGAGAATTCGCTTTCACAAATTGGGGTGGTGGGCGGAATTCGTCTGTGTTGTTGGAAGTGTTCAAGAGAAAAATGGTAGTTTTGAGAGGAGAAGATAATCAAGACGAACATATATTGGTCCTCCCCATCAGGCGTTCACCCAGCTGTTCACCTGGTGAGACGCGCGTTCGGCTAGGGATGCGCCTGATGATTCAAGCGGATGGCTAACCGTGCGCCCGTCTTTTTCACACACGAACCAGCTGCACGTGTAGAAAAATGATCGGGCGTGTGGCTATGATACCGCCCCATCAGGCGTTCGGCTAAGAGAGCGCATGTCTCTGGGACATGTATCTAGGGTGTGTCTATCACCAGGCGTTCTTTTGGGTAACGCCTCCCATCGAACGTTCATCAAGCGTCCGCCCCACCCAAGCATTTTCACAGGTATAGCTAGCCGTGCGCCCAATGCCAGGCACTAGTTTAGACAACCGCCCGATCAAATTTTATTTCCTTACCGCTGCGTTTCAGGCGGAGTAAAAAGTATAATTTTTACTCTTTAGTCGGATGGTCTAGTCGTCCCACTGTGGACGCTCTAATGAACCCATTACCTGTACCTATAAGTTGAGTTATAGAGTGAGCTCATAGACTTCCTATACTTTGTAAAAATCTAGCATGGGTTTAGCAAAAAAAGAAAAACAAAACAATTTGAGCATAGGACATTGGGTCCTATAGACATCAGAAAATAGTATTCTAGTTGAGAAACCGTACAAATCAAACGGTAGGATGGAAACAGTTGTACAGGCTGGAAAATGATTAAGGGGAAGCAAAAATAATTTCCAGGGGATGCAAGTAAGCTAAAACAGACTTAGAAACCGAATATTTTACAATTTAGGCTTCGACGTCAGTTAGACTGGGTAATGGGTACCCATGCTTTCACCTGGTTCAGCCCCTGAGCCAAGTAAAGCCAAACAGCAATGTCTAGGGTTGTATATGGTAATGGGTTTCTATGGAAACCGGCCCGACCCGAACCGAACCGAATCATCTAGGGCGAAACCGAACCGTACCGTTTAGTAATGGAAAGGTTTTGATAAAAAAAACTTAAAAACCGATAGTAACGGTTTCGGTTTTGGTTTGTGCTTAAAACCGAACCGAACTACCATGGAAAACCGGTTATCTAGTATGATTAGTATTTTTTTTTTTAAATCTTGATGAAACCGAATGAAGATGTAATGTTTATGTTGTGTTTCTGAATGTTTATAAATTTTGAATATGTATGAAATATAAATGTCGTAGGTAGGTTTAAATTTTTTTGAACTGTGATCTGTTTTTTTTTTAAATTAAACTGTCAGTTTCAGAAAACTAACATAATAGTCAGTTAACGAAATCCACTGGAAAAACCAAAACCGACTATAAACCGAACGATGATTAACGATTGTTTATGGTAAAAAAAATAGAAACTTATATTATCTGTTCCGGTTTTGGTTTGGCTCAAAACCGAACCGAAACCGTCCATAGACAGCCCTAGCAATGTCTTCTAAATGAGAGTTTTGGATGCTCAAACCTCCATTGTCTTTATGCTAATGAACCCATATAGATTGAGTCATGGGTTATGTCAAATTTCTGTTATGGTAACAACAGTAGGCGGCCGGTAAACCGTGGGAAAACTAAGATCCGCCGGAGTACGAATTTGTAACAAAAACTAAGCTAAACAAAATCACTAATTCTCTCTTTGAAAGAGGAAGAAGAATCATCATAAACACAAAAAACTTATTAACATCTAAAAAAATTCATTGAATTAAAATGAACGAACTCTAATCCACATTAAACCAAGAAATTAAAACAATTTAATCAATTTAATTATCAAACAAACCCACAATTTAAATTAAGATTAAAAAGGAATGAAAATGCATTTTCCATCCCTCTTCCAAATCCTAATTTCCTCTCCTCCTCCTCCTCCCCTCATCTCCATGACTCCATCCCAAAATTGTTTACATTTCCTACAAACCCATTTATTGTTTTGGTTGGTTGGTTTTTATGATCAACTCAAAGCAGCAAATCCACCACCTCTCATCATTTGCTTAAACTCTTTATAATTAACCATACCATCACCATCCACATCAACTTTCTTTATCATCCTTCTACAATCTTCAACAGTCCTTCCCTGTTTAAGTCCCAACGACGACAACACCGAACGTAATTCCTCCACGGTTATAAAACCGTCACCGTTTTGATCGAACACATTAAACGCTTCTCTCATATCCTCTTCCTCATCTCTCTCGTCCATTATCGTTTGATACAAGGCGCCGAATTCATCAATATCGACACACCCGTCGCCGTTTATATCCATCTTCTCAATCATCTGACTTAAATCTTTGTCTGGTATGAATATACCGAGATTCTCTAACGAATCGTTTAATTCTTTTTTAGTGATACGTCCGTCTCCGTTACGGTCGAACATTTGGAATACCCGTTTTAATTCAACGGGATCCATTGCTACGTCTTTCTCAATCGTGGATGGCTTAGAAGAAGACACTGCCAACGGCGACGATTCCGAATCTGTAGAACAGGAAGAAGAATGAACAATAGGTGTAGGAGCACTAATGGGTTGTTGTTGTTGATGATGACGTGAAGAAGAATTGGTGTTTTTATTGTTACTAAGACAAGAAAAGAAAGAGGAGGAAAGAAATGATTTAAGATTGTTGGCGAAAAAACAGAGAAGATATGAATCAAGAAGGTTGAAGAAAATAGATAATCTTAAGAAAACGGTTGGCTTTGGAAGGTGAATATTGATATGGTTTAGTTTGTTTGGCTGAGAAATTCGTGGGTTACTCTTCAGTCTTCTCTTCTTTTATGTAGGACATCTTTTTTTAGGGTATACCCTACTAAGAACCGTTGGCAATTGTATATTAGTTTCATGCCATTTATATACTATATTAAGGTCTGTCTTTTTCTTTTTCTTTTTCTTTCTAAAAATAAACGCGTCGATGATTACGGCCTCCTAATAACGCGGTTGTTTTTCAGTTAATTATATGTTTGTGCGTGTGAATCACTAATACCTAATCTTATGTATGTGCTTACCAATTCCTATGTTGGTTCAATGTAGCTAATTTCGGATCTCGATCTTGTCGCGGCCGGGACCTTGACACCTTGATAACGATATCTCAGGGGATTATCGGTGATATATCGGAAGTCCTAAATCTTATATCCAACTATTTTCAACTATCTTCGA
Organism: Papaver californicum; assembly: GCA_023531435.1. Taxonomy (NCBI): domain Eukaryota; kingdom Viridiplantae; phylum Streptophyta; class Magnoliopsida; order Ranunculales; family Papaveraceae; genus Papaver; species Papaver californicum. The sequence continues at coordinate 67,899 of JAJJMC010028527.1, forward strand.
ATTTTCAACAAGCATATACCTTGAATATCGGATAAATCTCGGTCATATCGGGTGAATCACGACCGATATTCACGTTGAAATCTCGGTCAGCGGAATCTCGGATATCGTCAAGGTATCGATACCTTGAAAAGCGGCGATATCTCGGCCGTAACGGCCGAGATTGACCACATTGTGTTGGTCGTGCTCATGCATAAACGCGCCTTGAAAGGAACTGCACCTTGATTTGAAAATCCTAATATTTTTTCAACTTTAGGTTGGAATGTACATGTAAACAACAAAAATATAATTTGAGATTCGAACCTTCCTTAGAGCATCCACAGTCATGAATGGAATAAAGAGTAAAATCAAAGACTAAATATAAAAAAAAAATTGGTTATATTTCGCCTGAAACGCAACGGTGAAAGAGTACATTTTGATCAGGCAAAAGACTAAGTTAACGCTTGGCGTTGGACACACATGTAAGGATCTGTCTATTGGAATGGTGTTGTATGGCTGCTAGTGAAAACGCTTGGTTGGGGCGGATGCTGGATGAACGCTCGATGGGAGACGCAGCCTAGAAGAACGTCTGATGGTAGACACACGCTTAACATCACGCCCCAGTGACAGACGTGGGTTTAGAAGAACGCCTGATGGGGTGTTACCTTAGCCATATGCCTGATGGGTGTTACCTTAGCCATACGCCTGGTGAAATTCAATCTCGTGCAGTTGGTTCGTGTGCTCATTCAATGGGTGTTATCTTAAATAACGCTTATTACAAGAGTTACTTTGTATAAAGAAATGAAGAGTTTTGTAGAAAGAATGAAATAAATTTTTTTTTGAATACACCCACATTCAAGTTAACTTTCCTAACTTCTGAGATCTAAGAATTCAATCAAGATTTCAATCAATTTTCTTAAAATCATCCTTCTGAATTCTCAACTATTTGTCAACAATAATCCAATCAAGTTCAACGAGATCTATTATCATTCAAAAAATTTCTTTGGAATGAACTAATTTTCCACTGAAGCCGGATTTGCTAGGGACTTCAGAAAGAACCGAAGAGCAATTGCCTAAATCAAAGAGGAAGTTATTGTGTCCACCAACATTTCAGAGGTTTGTTTACTTTTTCCTCTTTAAGCTAATCAATTGTGGTGCTTACAAGAAATCTTAACGGTTATTAGAAGAGGCGCCCATATATACCACCGCCCCACACATAGGTGTATTTTTGGCTAACGCTTACAAAAAGGCGCAAGTTTGGATAACGCCCACAACAAGCGTAAATTTGGTGCATGCCCAAGACAGACGTAAATTTGGTGAACGCATCATTGGAAAGCGTAAGCAAGGCTAACCCCCCGCCAGACATGCTCTTGGGTGAACACTCAATACAGGCGGCAACCTGGATCATGAGACGCAAGGCTAGGTAAACCTCTGGCACGATACGCACAGGTAACGTCACGCCTGACACAAGACGCACAATTAACTTCACGCTCCACCATATTCGTGTTTGATCCAGTTCTCGGATCAATTTTGATCCCAAAAAGTAAAAAACTGGACCATTACCCAAATATAGACCCCCATTGTGATTGGTTTTGGACAGACCAAAGATTAAATTTAATTTTGGTCCAGGTTACAGTCATCCCGCTGTGGATGCTCTTAGGGCGTCCACAACGGGACGAGCATACCCAAAGACTAAAGACTAAATAAATTAGTCTTTGGTCCGGACCAAGAACAACGGTAAATGGTTGGGTGGTGCTCTAAAATAATGCCTGGTGTTGGGTAGTGACCTAGCGTATCGCTTTTTGAGACTGGCGCGATCCTAGCGTAACGCTTGTTGTGGAGTGGAAACAAAAGATAACGCCTGATGGTGGACGGTCTCCTAGGACCACGCCCAAGAGACGGGCGGAGCACTAGACAATCGCCTGATGGGGCGGTGTGCCAGCATCACGCCTGATCAAGTAACCCTTGTGCGAGAGTAACGTGTGACTTGAAATGGACGTGCGGTGTCCTACCGCCCCGCCTGCAATTCCAAGCGAGCTGCTAAAGCCTCGCCCCATCTTCTAGCGAGTTTTGGAGAACTGACAAGCCAACTTCGAACTATCCTTCACTTCACGGCAGTTCTCTGGGACAATTTCACAAGCACATAGAGTGCGTCTCAGTCCGGTGATTCAGGCAAGATTTGTTTGATATTTCACTCATCAATTCATCTCCTTCCCTGCATATGATTTAACACAATAACATCAAACCCATTCAATCATTCATTCAACCAATCAATCGGAAAAACCATATCAATTCACATCATAACCCATTCTAACTGCAAAAGAACTTTATCCAAATCTCAGACCTCTCTTACCCCTTTCTGCAACTTTATTTCACGTAAACACAACCACAAAACCTCACTGCACAATTCACATCAACCATTCTCGGCCACAACCCATAAATTCTTCTTATCCCTTTGCCATTCTCTTCAACAACCAAAACCCATATTACTTCTTTGATTAACAACCGCCATTTTCTGTTCTTATATAGTCTTAAACTTCCCTGCAAATTCAAATCTATCTTCTCACCAAATCTAATTCAAACCACACTCAGACTCGAGCCACAGAAAACCCATCTTCAATTTCAGTACAAACTCTCGAATTCAACTCATATCCCTCTCGGTCTTGTTAACTGAACCTGCCACAGTTCAAATTCATCTCCTCACGCACTTTACATTTCCATGAAGTTCCGCGCCTAGAACTGAGCGAACTCTTAGGGCTACACTCCAGTGGGGCGGTATTGTAGGGCTACGCTCCAGTGGGGCGGTATCCTATGGTTACGCTCCAACTGGGCGGTATTCTAGCGTTACGCCTGTTAGTGGGTATGATCCTAGACGCTCGCTCTATCAGGTGTAGTCCTAGGTTAGCGCTTGATCAGGCGTAGTCCTAGGTTACCGCCCGTGTTTCTAAGCGTTATGCTAGAATGACGCTTGATGCCAGACGGTTCACTACACACCCGCTTATCAACAGGCGGACGACTACGAAACCGTCCGACTAAACTAAGTTTAGTCCAGATTAAAGATCAAATTCCCTCTGCTACAGTGCATATTTCAGACTAAACCCCAGATTTACTAGCGCTGATATACCTCTCATTTCCGGACTAAAAACTAAATCTGCTCTTTAGTCCATGATATGCTCGTCCCATTATGGACGCTCTTCCAGGACTAAAACCAAGTATAAAGATAATTCAATTACCAAAAGTATAAAAAGAATTTCCAGAACTTGTAAATAGAATATATAAAAACCACCTTTTCGTATCTTTTTAAATGGTGGGTCCCAAAAATGTCCCCTATTAGTCCCAAATGAATAGACTCCACCTTCTATAAGACAACGGTTTTTATATCTATTTATGCGGTCTGCGGGATCCAGTGGAAAGAGACGTAATTAGCTAGGGGGAAAAGACAAATACGGTGGACTTAGGTGACTTTTATCCCCTCAACGGCTATCACGCGTTTATTTTGTAGAGTGATGCCAAGATCTAGAAACAAGTCTGGCAAGTGGTTTTTAGTTATTGTTTTTTCAATAAAAAGTTTTACTGCTATCCAGTAATTGTCGGTTGGAAATTTGTCGCAGGGTAAAGAACTCCCTTGGTGGGACGGTTATTCTGGACGGCTTTAAAAAATGCTCTAGAAATTAAGCATGCCGGAATAAGCATGCCGGAAACCTCCACCTGACCACTGGTCTGGGGATGATAAGGGGTGGTAACTACCGATTGATTTTATGGCACGAATGACATACGATTTTAGTGAAATTAAAATTATTCATGTTTATAACGTCAAATTGTAACTACCGATTGATTTGATAACATAATCCATTAAACAAATGTAAAGAAAAACAAATAAACATGATAAAATCAATTGCAGAAAATAAAACAAGGAATTGACATAAGCATATAACGTGATTCATTACTGAGTGAGAAGGAATGTCTGAAAGCAAAATTGGTTGGCCGGAAAAATCCCCTAACCTAATCGCTTTGATATTTATAAAGGGAAATCAAATATGGACATTTCACTGTCAATTGATTAATGGAAACCTAAATTCAGAAAACAAAAAAATCAATTTCTAATTGCAAAGAGACACGAGATTAGAGTAACGGAGTATAAGCATCAGTTTTAAAAAGCTCGAATATTTTATAACTTCATAATAATCAGTATTAAAAATATTTGTTTCATCATCTGCTCATATCAATCAAACTCAAAATCAAACAATACATACAAATCAATGAACTCAGAAAATGAATGTTTTCCAAAACATGTAATCACTGAGATTACAAAATCTCAGAGAATAATCAAACATGAATAGGAAATTTCATTTAGCAAACGTAGAAATTGCCTCATAACATTCGAATAAAATCAGATTTTATAACGGTTTTGGGACAGAGTGCGTTTGCATACTTTTAAGATTCAACCAGAAAAAACTAAACCCTGAAATCTAATGACAAATCAAGAAGAGAATGTATGTTTATGATGATTGAACTGAGATGTATCAGTATTTAAAGGGCCTGAAGAATCAGATAAAAGAATCAAAATAGGCGAGTGATACTGGAAGATTCAATTTTGCAAGTTCCTGTAAAAGGTATAATTGATTGAATCGTGGTTTTTTTTCAAGATCCAAACAAGAAGCTGACTTGCACACACATATGATTTCAATCAAAAGCATAAAATTCTACAGAAACAATTGAAATACTGGAGGAAGATGCAGATCACAAAAGAAAATTGTAGCTAGGGTTTAGTAAGGAATAGAAAGGTGTAGTTTTTTGCTTTATAGGGTCTCACATTAGGGTTGAGGATGTTACTAGTTTAAATGGGCCTTGTAATGCACACAGTTTGAGCCCAAATCTAGTCGATAGGTGTCATACATGCCCAAACAGATACTGGTGAAACCTTTTTTTTATTTAATTTTTTTTTGTTTTTTTTGATAAAAAGGTTTTAGTCATTCATTGAATGATAAATCACTATAAGTGACGGAGATACGCGATTTAAATAACGGAAAATCCAATATTTTA
>JAJJMC010028551.1:10018-47788 GCA_023531435.1 Papaver californicum
TAACGGATTTGAAGCTAATATTTTGGGGATATGTTCCTCTTACAAAGCTCTACAGAAATACCAAAAATGAGTGCATTCTAAAATACTAAACCTGACTATCTGTTATTCTTAATTTCAGGGTTGAAAATCAACGACCGATTTTCAAAGTAGTAGATGGTGATATTATATGTCTCCGAATATACTCATTTTTAGTAGGAACATAGATTTATATAAATGAACATATTCCCAAAATATTAGCTTCAAATATGTTAATTACTATTTAGTTTTTTTAAAACAAAAACAACGTCCAAAGTGTGAAAGTAACAATGAAAGTAAATCATCTCTCTAAACTTGTTTGAAATTTTTTTTATTTATAAATAAGAGTGCAACTTTGTGCACATTCCTCCCTGGTATAAAAGTCGTATGTATGTTATTATTGCATATAACATTGAAATGAAAATTTTGATTAGAACTCAAATTTCTTTTTTGAATTTATGATTAGATTTCTTTGCGGAATTACGTGTCTCCTAATCTGCAAGATGAAATTCCTGATTGTGCATGTAGTGGGTATTGTAAATTTGGATTTAAGTGATTGGTTTATTTTGGAAAATTGATGGATATAATATCAGAACTGGAGAAGTATTTGGTCTTCGTTCTACCTCTCGGAAATGCCTCTTTATAATCTCTTGTTTTTTCTTTCTTTTTTTCTTTTTTCTTTCTTGAAATTCCCTTTTTATGGCATGTATGAGTTCAAGTGGTGCCTGCACAGGTTCTGGAATGTGACACTGAAAATCATTGCTTATCTAGAAAAGATTGTTATAACGAGAGATCAAACGAGAACGATAAACAAATAAAGAACACAGGGATTTAACGTGGTTCACTAACTATTACGTTAGCTACCTCCACGGCAGAGAAACCAGAGTTTTATTACTGAGCAGAATACCAAAGATACTTTTTCTAGGTACAACGTATGCCTATATATAGGGCAAAGAAAATAAACCCTAATTCGACTAGGAAGCGGAAAACAATCCCAGTCAAACAAATGATTCAAGGCATATCAACAAAGATAGACATTAGGATTGTCATGTCCCATTTACTTGTAAGATTATCCGAATGATTATTAATTAATTACTTTGGTTAGCTTATAAGACATGCAAGGAATATGTTCTCGTGTATGTTGAAATTAGTAAATACACTAATGTCAGCAAAGGCGCAAACAGCTGTTGTAGAGTAAAGAATCGGTCTACATTATCTCTAATTTGTTGTTAATTAACATTTGAGTATAGACTATGAGCCTCATTTCTTCAGAGGCTGCTCAGAACAAGAAGCCAACCATCCCTGGTCGAAAACCCTATCAAAATGGAAATCAGAAACGTCGTTAACAACAAACATTTCGTACTAGCTCTCAGGGTAAAATGATAACAGTGAATTCTGAATGAATGTATCTTGTGGCCCAGAATTATTCGATCCAACATTTAGTTGTGAACTGCATGTGCATGTCAGAAGTATCCTTGAAGATCCATATCAAGATGAAAATAATGACATGGAAGATGATGCCGAGATCAGCTTGCGAGTTGATTCAGTGAAAACAATTGAATCTTCAGATGACGATCATGGGGGTACACCTTAAGAGGATCTTATTTATCATGTTACAGCCTCTATAACCCCTATTAATGTCATTTAAATCGTAGGAAAAACATAGGAGCTCATGAGCAGAATGGTAAAAAAATGTTTGACAGGTGAGCCATTCAACAAAAGATGGCAGGTACATTGACTCTCTAGTAGGTAATTATCTCTTGTTTTCGGCCTTCTCTCATCAATGCCCTATTCCAGATCATTTATCCCCATTGTAAAGCTTATGCACCTGTTATGATGGATAAAACCCTGTCACATGAAAGTAATGGCATGGCTGATAATGAAAGTAAAAGTTCAAGACATGCTTCGATGTTTAAATGACAAACAACAAAGTCCCTATTATAATTACAGTAGTTTAATTAACTTTAGTTAAAGTTCACCTTGATTGAGCTGTTTGAGTCTGTTACAGCTGATACACAGAATGACAAACATCAGTTAACAAGTGTAAGGGACTGGGTTGGCTCTCGCCGCATTGATATTGAACTAACTGATGTTCTCTCTAACTTCCCGGACATATCAGTGGTAAATAGTATAACAGCCCATCTAAATGCGTTAATTGGTTGTTCAATTAGAAAATGTCGTATTTGTGAAAGTGATAATATTAAGTCAGAGTTTGCCGTGAGCAAAGTTATGGAGTAAAGGAATCAAATAACCTTCAACTTTGTCAATTACAGAAAATCGTAATCATATTTAAGATCCCCAATTTGCAGTATAAAACCAAAGTTGTAACTGATCACTGTGTTACGCAGTGTTGGTTCTTTGTCTGATTTTTCAGTAATTTATTGGTCTAGAGAACTAATCTGAGGGTTTCAATTTTGCTATCATTTTGCAGGCTCTTGCTGAAGGTGAGAAAAGAACTTGAATGCATATGTACAGCTGAAGTATTGGCAAAAAGAAAACATCTCTTTATTGCAAAACACATTTCACTCGCGAACTATTTTTTTTTTCCAGAAATCTTGGATAATCTTGTAAATGAAGAGATTCTGTTAAGAACTGGCAAAGATACTTACTTCTTCACCAAGATGAATGTTGTTTCTCTTTATTTCTTACGTTGCCTCTAAATATGTGTCTTTTGTCATGGTATTATCACTGTCTAAAGCTAATGCCATCACAAACCAAAATACCTCAAAAACTCAGCCAGGACATCGTCGTGAAGAAAGAGATGGACGTACAAGTAAACCAAGCTAATGAGAAAGTTCAGCAACGTAATGATGAAAATTACCTGTACATGAAGGTGAATTCATATTTCTATATTAATCGAAGGTACCTTATTTTATATTAGTAGTTCATCCAAAAAGGCATTATGTTTTAAACGCAGGTGTCCTTCCAATGGATTATATTACAATATCCAAGCTTCAGAGTAAGCTAGAAGGAGAAGCAAATGAGGCAACTGTGCGTCAGCTGATCGATAAAATGGCTCGGGATGGATACGTGGAAGCTAAATACAATGAAAGACTAGGTAACATTAGCAACTTCTCCACTGAATTTGTGCAATTTTCTATATAACTGTTTAATTGTATTATATTGAGTCTGAGTCTACAACTTTCATTGTTTCATCTGTATTTTTCATAGGTAAACGCGACATTCAATCTGAATTAACTCATGGAACTTTGCTCCACTTTTTTAGCAAGCGAAACATCTCCAGAATGCCATAGTCATGGGTCGTCCTTTCCTTTGCTGGAGATGCTTCGCTTGCTAAAAAAAAGTGGTGAAAGATTCAAGGGCTTCAAGAGAAAGGTCTTAGAAGATTAACAGCAAGACGGTGTGCTATTGAAGTTACTGAGCTTTGTAGGAAGAGGAAGTTTGAGTGCTGACTTTATGTTTGGTGCCTACGAAAATGGAATTCCATTTGTTTTTCTTGGAAACAAAGCTAAATTTATGACTGTGAACAAATACCACTGTCGTGGTTCTGGGAGCTCGTATGCATGGATTGTATTTGGGAAGGACTATGATGAGAACATGCTTACTGAAGATGCTATTAGGTTGGTTGAAAAAGCTATTATGACTTTAGCACGGTTGATAAAACTATTGGAGGTTGGGCTAAAGTTGTTGTCATTACTCCTGATGGAGCTACGGCCGAGAGAGCTAAAGAGCATGTTACAGATTTGGGAATCGGATACGTTGGACCTATTTTGGGAGAAAAATTATTGGGGCACAAGGTATTTTAAGAATGTTCATTGTTTTTTATGATTTTTTAATTCTCTCTTCGATTTCTTTAATCTTATATTCTTCTTATGCAGAGAAAGCCGTAGATATTCAGGCACTTTGGCCGACTGAAAAGCAGAGAAACGTTAAAAGGGGCAAACTCTTACTATTAGTATATAGCTAGAGATTCTGAGATTCTGAAACATACAAATTTAGAGATCAAAAAATTTCAATTCCCTAGTAAGGTTTTCTTCGTTTATGTTGGTGTGGACAAAAAAAACTTCGATAAATTAATAGTCCTGAGACTGCTGAATTTTATTAATTTAATGAAGTATTAATTTATCGATAAATTAATAAGTTATTAGTATATTGAAACATATAAAGTAGAAAATTAAATTCCTCTTAAAATCCTGAATAATTTTTAATTTTAAACTTTACAAAAACCATAATCTGTTTATATATTTACGAATTTGTTCACTTTCAAAGTTTTAGAAAAATATATTATATTAAACCCATTTTATACATAAAAATTTTATAATATGATTTTTTTATTTTATAAGTTTTATTTTTTTGATTTACAGTTTCTTTTTAGAAATATTAGCTAATAGTATATTTATTAATATATAAGTATTACAAAAAATAATCATACAAGTCATATCAAAACTCGATAGTTTATTCAAATTATCTTAACATATTTATTATGTGTATTAATAGGGTTGATTGATGTTTGGTACTCAGGTTTTGACCAACTTTAGTCTTTGGTCTAACATTTGTCAAATGTTAGGGCTTGGTACCTGGACTGGATGTTGACACGTCTTGACCATTTATGACCAGACTTTAACTAATTTTATAAAATAAAAATAATGTCAAATACTGAGTTTACAATTGTACCCCTGAATGTTAAATGCAGATGATATGTGTCTAAAACACCTTCAGCAACTAAGGTGCGTACATCCGGTTCTATCTCTTATCATAGAGAATATGTGAGTTATCAAATTCTCTCCATTTCATTTTTGTGATGTCATGAATAAACGGTGTGAAGAGAGAAATGAGAACTATGGTTGGTGATGAATCTGAGATTGAAGAGAGAAGATAGATTGAGATCGAGATTCAGTGAGAGTCTCTGGTTGATGGTGATTCAAGATTCAGATGAGCTGCTTCCATGTATTGTGACGAGAGACAGATAGAGAAGACATGGGTTGAATCTAGGAAGATGTGGCTCGAGTTTGATATGAAGCTGCTGACTTCGATGTGGATTAGACATCGAAGGAAATTGGATCTGTGATAGTGGTTCTAGAACAAGAAAATATTAAGAAATCAAGACGTATTCCTAATGGTTATGGAAGTTAGGGTTTAAGTTGTTCTGAGATGAATTTGAGAGTTGGTTGGAGTTCTCTGCAATTGAAGATGAAGTTGTTGTCATGTGCTCGAGTTACAATAATGAAGAATATGGGTTTGTTGTCGTGAATGGAAGAGATCTGAGATGGGTTAATTTTGAATTTGAGAGTTGGATGGAGTTCTTGGCAGTCGAAGGTGAATCTGAGGTAGGCAACAATAAGGATTTGAGGTTTGTTGTTACAGTTGAAGAAAGGGGTTGTGAATTTATTAGCTCGGTGAAGAAAAAATTGCAGAGATGGGTTGCAATTGATTTGATATTGTGATTGAATGTTAGATGTATGATTAGGATTGCAGGGAAGGACCTAAAAATAGCCTAAAATTGGGTTCGCAGGGTTAGAAGATTTGATAGTGGTGGCGGCGACGGTTTGGAAAAGGAGGAGAAGGTGAAAGAATTAGGGTTAATATTCAATGGTTACTGTGTAAATATTAGTATATTGAAGGGTATAATTGTAATCACTACATAATTACATTTTATATAAATTTATTAATAATTACTAAATATAAGTTAGGACTTAACCTAGTCAACTCGGGTCAACGTCTAGCCAGGTACCAAGCTCTAACATTGGACAAATGTTAGACCAAAGACTAAAGTTGGTCAAAATATGAATACCAAACATCAATTAACCTGTATTAATATTATCTTAATTTTTAAAAATTTCTCATGCGTTAAAAACATAATATCAAATCAAATCTTACAAAAAAAAAATTAGATATTGATAAATATTTATAAGAGGGCGAATATGGCATGTTGTTTGGTTGGAAAAACTAACATATACTTACACTAATTTTTTAATTTTAAATTTGAGAAATAAGTGTGTAGATTGTTTTCCTATAATAATAAATGTCTAGAGATTTTATTTTCAATTCAAATTATTTTCATAATATAGGATAATATATTGCATATTATGTAATATACTTTGATATTAAGATTAAAACAAGAAGAAGAAAAACACAACAAAATCACTCCAGAACTTCTAACGGACTACAAAAAAAAAAATATAATTCCAAAACACTGGAAAATCAAAAGAAAATCCAGTGTCTATATTTTAGAATCAAACTAGGTTCTAATGATCTCTATCAAGTGTCTATGTTAGGATTCTGCAACATACTTTGATGATTTTCTTTTGTATTGTTGCAAAATCCAAACATAGACACTTTCTTCTGAATTCTGGTTTGATGCTCTTTCCATAGCAAACTTTGTTATTAACAGACTTTCCACAGAGTTTTCTTTGAAAGTTTTTGATTCTTGGACTTTTAAGCACATCAACATATTAGGTAATAAGTGTGTTGATACCTTAGCGAAGTATGCACGTCATAATAGTATAACTAATAAATGGTTAGAAGAGTTGCAAGACTTTGTTACTTCTGTCATTCTTCGAGACTAGACCGCAGAAAATCAAAAGAAAATCGTGGTTTACAGATTCTAAAACAATACAAAGCATAATTATGTATATATCTTCGTGTTTTCAACACCCAAAAGAAACGAATCTACGAGTTCCAATCTTCCTCGCAAGTCTATTTCCAATGTCCCTCCAAAGGTTTCCTTGAGCATCTTTAGTTTGAACATCTTCGTCATATAAGCACTGTTAACGTGGAAACTTTGTTTGAAGTCTCTATGTCCCACCCAAACAACTACTTGGTCAAAACATGCAATTGTTCCCATTGCAAGTCCTTAGTGTAATTTCATTCTAGAATAGCTTCACCTTACAACTCAAGGCCTAGAATTTGTTAAGCATCATCGGGGATCACAATAATCTCGCCACAAGGGAAATGCATGGTATCGGTTTCTCCATAAAACCGCTCCAAATAGCAATTCATCGTGATAAAAGGTTCAAAATCATCATCTTATCCTATAAGATAACATCGATCATGCTCCTTTATTAAGGCTCTTTTAGCTTCAATAACTTTTACATCTGATGTCAGGCCTTCATCGATCAATTGATAGAACCTTCTTTCAAGGTCTCTCAAACTAAGTTGCCTTACACCATCACTTATGGTAGAGTTTCTAAACATGGTCTTTTCCCGTTGAATAAGTGAATGATCATAAATAGGATCAAGAGTAGATTTAGATACACTATTATACGAGTGTTGAAAAATTTGTTGCATCTCTATTATCTTAGTAAAAATATGTTCTGTAACACTAGGAGAGAGATAATTAAAAACATAACTATCTACCCCTCCTAGTGATTGTTCACTTACACACCCGCCATAAGAAGGTTGGCATGTATAAGAATAATCAAAAGGGTACGCAGATATGGGTCATTACCAAAGTATTGGTTGTGATTATACTCCTCATATGGTTGTTAGTTGTTATAGGGTTGAGATTGAAAACCAAACATATTACCATTATAAGCTTGATCTTGTGCACCGTTTATGGAATACAAGTACCTAATTGATACATGGCGATATTAGTAGTGAATCATAATTGATAATATTAAGATAAAACTAATTTATTATTCAAAGAATCATGTATTGTAAAATTCAACTAATCCCTAACCAACAATAAAATTAATTACTCATAAATTGGAGTCTACACAATTGAATTCAAGAAGAAAAGAAATTGCAAACCCCAGAAGTCGAGAAATCTTCCCCTGCGAACCTATAAAAAGAAGTAGAAGAGGTAAGAAGAGAACTAGGTGAAAACCTAGATATGTCACCCTCTTTGTGAAGTTGCTCTTATATAGCTTTCTCCATTGTAGAATCCCTTTTGAAATAGAAGTCTATTTCCTTGTATAACTCAAACTCTCGAACATTCCAAATCTAGGTCAAAACCGCAAGCTTTCCAAATTTAAGTCAAGCCCAAACAATCTTTTAGTCCTGAAATGGCCTTTTTGCCCTTTTCGTTCCCCGTGAATGATTTCTCCTTCTTTCACCTCATGTGACTCCAAAGTACTTATAAAACTCAAAAAAAATATAAAATACACAAAATACAAGAGAAATAACTTAAAAAATCATAGAAAATTGATATTCAAATAATGTATTTTATGCACCTATCAGTCTCCACCGACCAACACTCTATCGCTCGTAGATTTTGGTCGCTTACTAACTTTCCTATAGTGGCGCAACTAGTTTGCCCTGCCAGCATAAGACTTGGCCTAAATATCTACTTCTTCTCATTCTCTTTAATTTTACATTTTTTTTAACAAATAACAAAAAAAAACACCTTAAAAATCGTCCCTCTCACAAAGAGTGGGACCAAACACATCCAAAATAGGGACCTTGCTAGCTTTGGGGAGGCAGGTCCAACCCCAATTTGAGATGATAGTTTTTATGGTATTTTTTATTGTTGTTGTCTAGAATTACTCTTAATTGTATATAATTTCCTTTTATTTCTGACATGAATAAAACTCTTATATGAAGTTTCAGTGTTATCCATCTTTCTATATTATAATTGAAACCAAATACTCAATTTCCATTCATTCTGGCCCCACTTTTTACTGATGTGGATAGCTGTGGTGAGATTATTTGGAAATATAACTCTCTCATTGATTGTGTCCCCGCACCAATTAACATTAAAATTAAGTTAACACCATACTTACACCTTTAATAATCAATACAAACCCAACCAACTGCACTCAATTCTAAACCCATGTTTCATAACTACCCCCACTTCTTTTCTTCATCCAAAACTTCTCAAAGTATCTCCAAAACTCTCCCCGTTTTGATAACTATACACAAACAATAACTAAAGACCGAGATGAAACCAAGCCTAGAAATCCTTTGTGGAAAACGTACTTACTGGGTATGTCATTTCTCTTTATATATATTTGGATTTTTATTTGGTGTGGGAATCCTGATTTAATTATTTTTTATTGTTTGTTTAATTCGTACGATTTGAATCGCCTACTTTATTTTGCGTCTATGTTATGATAATTCTTGTGGTGGATTCATTGTTTGATACTTAGTATTTTGAGCTTCTACATTGTTGAAGGAACTTTCTCTTATAGAACTTTCTCATAACGTATACTTACCTCACATAACGCATTCTTATTTTTCTCTTCTTCTTCAATCAACATGCAGATTTTTGTGAAGAGCCTGACTATGCTTCTTAATTATGAAACCATCGACAATGTTAATGATAAATTTAGGTAACTATTTATTTTATTTTTATTTATTTATTTGTTCATTCTGATTTTTAATTTTAGGTTTTATTTGGTTTTAAAGTTATTGTATTGATTTGTTGTACTATTTACTGTTAACTTTTATTTTGGTCTGATAATAGTAATTGAAGATGGGTTTTTGCAATTCCGTTCATTCAAAAAATCAATAAAGTTTTTTGGGATTCCATTTTGGGATTGAAGTGGTGGACTCAAAAAATTCAGTACCAATTGATGAATAAGGTACATAGAGTAAAGGTAATATGTAGAATTTAGATTAGAAACTTTATCAACCTATGGAATATACTCATTGTCGATGATTAAACTTAGATAAAGATTTATTTCTGAGTTCATACATATATTTTAAACTTTTATCATTTTCAAAGAGTCAATAAAAAGATTTTAATTCTATTAATAAATCAGTTAACACACTTTCGTTCCTTCTCTTTCTCATTCTTCATCAAGTACCAGTAGATTTCTCATCTATCTTTTGTGTACCATTCCATTTAGTAGTCTAAATAACACAAGTGGATGGCAGACAACGAACAAGGTACATGAAGTTTGAATTAACATTGTGAACCATGATTGTTTTATTCTTTGATCTTTGATGTTTCATGCATGTAGTGTAGTATGATAAGTAAAATTTTAGAATGAAAAGATCCGGGAGCCTATTAGATCATACAAAAAGTGAATGAATACTTGACTTTTGTTTTTGATATGTCTTAGCAAATTGGACTAAGAAGATTGTATAAAACCCGAGCTCTACTTAATTGTTATGCAGCAATTATGATTTTTGTTTTTTTTGGATTTTGATTGTGATGATTTTGTTATAATAAATTCACCACATGAGAATAAATTACCATTTATCGGTAACCTCTTAATCAATAACTACAAAGATCGTATCACCAAAAACCAGTTGATACGTGAGCTTTTAATACTGCGTTAAAGGTTTAACTGAAACTCAATAGTAAAAACAATTTTTATCAATTTCTTAGTGACTTTTGTTAAGGTTGAAAATGTTGGATTGATGCGGATAAATTGGTTCTTTTTAAATGCGTGTCTATTTTATTTTTTTATTTTTTTTGGCTTAGAATGGTGGTGGCTAAGGCTCGAGGGATTCCTTGGAAGATGAAATTAAATCTTCTCCTACATAGATATCATCTAATAAACTTGAATCGCTAATTCACATTATTATACAATGAATATATTTTTATTTTCATTATTTTTCTTTTAATATTCAATACAAGAACCGCATTTAGTTTCAAATTTTTTTTAACATTGTTTGTTTATTTGGCATAAGATCTTTAACTGTCCAACATTGCTTTTCTCTCAGCTTACTAAACCAAATATCTAAATGTTTAATTTATGCATGATGGACACTTGGAATTGTCCTTTATATTTCATCAACAAAATACATACCCATGAAGGCATATATCGTTGTTCAATCTACAGGTATCGTATATCTGGTGCCATTTATTTAATTTATGTGTTTATAATTTTTAATATGTTTGTATGTAGGAATCGGGGCAGACAATATGTTTCTGAATTTATATTATAAGATGACAGATTGCAAATTCGCCACCTACTTGGAGTAGACAAAGATGATAGGTTCTTTCGACGCATGATACAAAAGATCATGATATGAAAAATGGAAAAAATAACAACTGACTTAAGTGTGGCTATGATTAGTGAGAAATCCCGTAACATTTTAGAATGATATTCTAATTGGTTTAATACTTGAATAAAAAAGAGAATATTGTTCGAATATTCAACTGCAATTGGATGCAGTAAAATGTCTAACTAATATGGAAAACAACATACATAAAACATGAAGACATCACACATGTAAGGTATTCAGATCCATTGTAATAACATACACAACAATAGTTCAATAGATATATGATCGGAGGTTGACTATTTGCACAGGAAAATGAAGTGTGGTTGAAGAATTACCACGACTAGAGACTAAACACTGATAAAATATTATATAGGTTGATACAATATGCTTATGTCCATTGCACGAGACCGGGACCTTTTCTATTAATTTCAGATCTTGACCCCGATCATCACCTCGTGTACAAAGCATTTACTCCTTACTAACAAGTAGTGGGACGATACGTTGGCTCTCTCAATACGTTTATATTTATTAACAATTTCTTCATATGAACGGTATTTTTAATGCCGATACCTAAGTATATGGTGTTTTCTTTCCAAAGTACGCATCAAATTGGGGGAGAAAAACAGTAGGCGTTATGGACAATGTTACTGATGATATCCTCCTCAAAACAGCTGGTATATTTTCTTTCATATGAGGGTGCTGACATAAACAAGGTGCATTATTCTTTTTAACTGAATCAATTTTTGGTATACACGAAATGGATAAAACAATGTAAGATTCTAATATTGAATTGAAGGGAAGGATACTGAGCACAATAAAAAGTGCTAGAGATGCTGTCGCATCAGGGAGGTGAACCCAACATATAAACTTCCACGAACTGATAAAATGCAGGCTTCAACGACAATATGGAGAAAGTTAGTATTAGACAATATTATTGCGGCTGCAATGTTTTATTATTGTAAACAATGAAAACTATAAAGTTAGGTTCCAGTAGGAGAACAAATTTTGAATATATTTACTAGAGATCCATACCATATTGCTCAATTATGAGGCCAACTATGCAACACTATTGGCTTAAGAGAATATAGTTCAATAACATGAGAATATAGTTCAATAACATGTGTTGATAGGATTAACTGAAGAGATGGAATTTAAAATAACTTTGAATCAAAAACTGTTATATTTATATCATCCGGAGGAAGCCCGCATTGCTAAGTGCAACCTATTTTCATTTGCAGTAGTGTACTTAATTCGACATGCATACATCTTGTCTTTTTGTTAACTAGTGTAACATTTGTCATATCATGTATGATTCAATTTTCAAATTAAATATGTAGTTTTTGTTGTTTTGGTCTGGACCATTATAGTCGACTTCGGCCGTCTCGGCCGAGATCTCGGCAAATTTTTTGGAATCGTCTATAGAACGAGACGAAGTGAAACTTCTCGCCGAAACGAGTTTTAGCCGAAAATCTTCCTGGAATCATTGAAACTCGATGAATCTCGGTCGAGATCTCGTTTTTGTAATCATTTCATTCATCAACTAAATACAACAGGGAATGTCAATACAGTAATAAGATACCCTTAGATCTGATAATTCAAACTTATTCATGATTCATCTGAGAACTGGTAACGAAAATAGTGAAAAAAGAAGAGAGGGAGACAAGAAGAAGAGGAGGAGAGAACTGGTAAGTCTACGAGAATGAGATTAGGTGTGTAAGGGTTTTGTTATTGAAATAAAATTACCATAACAACCGTTTTACGCATGTTATTCGTTAGGTGTGCTATGGTGGTTTGACCAAATATATAAGTTTCAAAAAGTCCATAATTATCTAGAGAATTCAGTACCTAGGATTTTCTTTCTTAGTCGGTCAAGTAAGAATGTTCTAGAGTAAACTAGACATTAAGTAGTCGGTCAATGTACTGCATATTTCCATTTGTAATAATTGAATCTAAGCAACTTAAGTGAGTTTTGGGTATTAGCTTTGTAGGAAATGATACTAAGAACAAAGTTTCCACCCTAGAAAATATACTTCGAGTGAATACTAGTCTCTATCTCTAAAATCGGTGGTATTTGATTACATTTATTGATAACTTAACATGTGCAAGTATGATATAATTCATGTATTTATTATCTACATCACGTATAAGATAAGTGATTAAATTAACCAAATATACTTTTATAATTATTCTACACATCCCAAAAAACTATACACAATTTATATATATAACCCAAATAATTGCATAAATTATCAAATTCCTAAATTAAAAAAAATATAAAAAAATAATTACTTAATTTTCATAGTTAAATCATGTAAGATTTGTGATACAATTGATGATTTGATGAATAGTCAATACCCTCAATCAGTTTTAATGTAATCATGATTGAGAAAAAAGAACATCATCTTAGTGAATAATTTTCTATAGATTATATTTATGGAGTTTTAAAAGATTGATTCTGAGAAAAAGATAAAGACCTTAGTTAATTTCACTTGGATTGGTGTTGTTGTGGAGATTTTTAATAAAATAATTAGAATTAATTAATAAAAATTATAATTTAATCTAGATTAAACAAAGAGTTTGTGTTTAATTTGATTTCGGGGAAGAGTAAGAATTAGGGTTTATAATTAGTAAATTTGTAAGAATATTAGGAGAAAAATTACAATTGGGTTTAATTTGATTTTGGAGGAAAGCATGGATTATGGTGTATAATTGGTAAGTTTGTAATAATACAAGGAGAACAATTACAAATAGTTTGAATTATAATTTAATTTTGATTTAAAGTAGAGTCATGGTTTATTTTTAATTTAGGGAAGAAGTAGGATTTTAAGTTGATAATTAGTAAAGAATTAAGACTTGTTTGGTTTTTCACTTTCACTTAAACTTTTTGAACTATGGATAATAAAAACATGTGCTATATATAAGAGAAGTCTAATATCATTATAGGTATAAAATTTGGAACCAAGATTTCACCGATAATCTCCCTGATATAAAGTTATGCCAGTATCTCGATCCCGACTGAGATAAACCGAAATCCGATATTAACTACATTGGTATGAATATGACATATATTGATTAAAAACTCAACCCAGTGCGTAGCATGCATTGCTATCTAGTTGGTATTTATAATTATGATTACTAGGAATTACTACATAATCCTAGATACACGACCCGTTTACCTTTTAATCCATCCATCTAACTCGGTTTATGTCCTAGTCCAAAAATAAGTTTTTGGACTGATTTTCTGTTTCGCTCGTCCAACTCACGTGAATGTAATGAAAATTACATTTTCTTCATATCTTGCTGGAGAAAGCGCATATGTTGCTTTTTGGGAAAAAGTACATCACTTATAAGGTTGCACAAACCCGAACCAACCCGCCAACCCGACCCGCACCCGGCCCGCCGATGAACGGGTTGGGTGCGGGTGATTTTTCTTAGACCCGCTTATCAACGGGTCGGGTGCGGGTGATAACACCTCTCACCCGACCCGCCCCGCCCACCCGCCATTCACTCATAACAAAAGCATCAGGCAACTATCGACTCAACTCAAGTCTATTTCATACTTCATCTTCTTCAGTTCTTCTCTGTTCCATTCCATACTTCCATTTCTTCTTCTTTTCTTACAGAGCACAGTCACACCACCACCACCACCACCGTGAACCCAAGTTACCCAACTGCATCATCAGTTCATCACCACCATCAGACATCAGTTGAATCTCTATCAGATTTACAGCCGTACAGGTAGGTACTGTTTCTTTTTGCCCTAATTGAAATTAATGTGTTCATTACATGATTTAGTAGCAATTGAAATTTGGGTTTTATTAGTTTTGAGTGTTTCTAAATCTATGATAGGGTTTTACTAGTTTTGATTGAGTGTTTGTAAATCAATTTTAGAACTAGGGTTCTTCAAGTTAAAATTTGGGGATTTTTCCCAAATCTGTTTCTAATGTCAATACATAATTAATGCTTGAATGGGTTGATGTAATCTATTAAAATTGGAGTTTTAATAACTGAATTTGCAGTTTCAATGCTTGAATTGGGTTGATGTAAACTTCTATGGACCATGACTGCATGAATTCCATTGTTTCAACTTTCAATCATGTTGAAATTTTCCAAGTACCTTGCAGTTTGATAGAGGCAGAAGAAGAAGATTGATATGCTAATCTGTAGTAGTTTGTAAATTTGTGTTCCATTTTTTTTTCTGTATCAAATTCAAATTTTACTGTGAAGTGATTACTGATTAGTATGGGGGGCTGCAAAAGGTCATCCATTTGGTGAGTCTTGCTCCAAGAAGTTTTATAATTTAGAGCAAGTCCCTTTGTATAGTTTGAGAAACTCAAGTATTCTGTATTACTCCAAAAGTTCATTTGTTCCATCATCTTATTGTATGTAGACTCTGTACTGTTCATCTTAGTTCATTGTTGTACATTGTTGTTTTGTTCATATATTAAGAATCTAAGATCCAGTGATTGTTGTGTAGGTAACCTTAAGTGTGAGCTAAACGTGACTGCATTCTGCGGACAAAAATCTTGGACAGTTCCAGACTTCCAGTGATTGCTAAAGATCTCACTGTATGATTATCGCCTCGGTTGTAGGCTTGTAGCTGAAATTTGGATATGTACTTTATGTACTTTATTACATTATAGCATAATTGCTGTATGAATTTATGAATTTGGATATGACAAAAATCCTTTTTAAGTGAATTTTTTAGCATAGCATCTTGTTTAACAATATTTAGTTTATAATGAATACCAGCAGTAACCAACTTTTAGGCTTACATAGTTACTCCAAGTCTCCAACTTCTATGCCTAACCTAACCAAATCACAGCTTTCTAATGATAAAAGAGAAACTGGACTAGGCACCAGGGCATGAATAACCACAGAGTTGGAAATGCAATGAAAAACAAACACAACTTCTGCTTGATTTAGCTCATTCTAATTTATAACCACAATGAAGTTGGAAATGCAAATATGTAGAACTGTTTGATGAAGATGATGTATAGAAATTGTGATATATGTATTCTAATTTCTAACCCCGATGAAATGTTGTATGCAAGATTATTACTGCCGTTGCAGATTGCATTTAAATACATGTACGTGTATCGAACAAATCTTAGTTTTCCTTTGAAAATTTATAAAATGTGTAATGTGTTATACTTTTCAACTTCTAATACATATGTATGTATGATAACTCACTCCTTCTGCCATCTCTGCCTTGTAGGTTATCAACATGGTTGAAATCTCAGAAGATGACGTTACTTCAGATCTTCCACTTGTACAAGGAAGACCATCCCAAAGTTGTATGGGACTTCCACCTCAACGTCAACCGGCATCCTTAGCAGGGACAAGGAGTACATCTGGGTCATCAGCGTCACCATCTAGTCAACCTTCATCATCCGCGACACCATCTTCTCAATCTTCATCATCAAATAAGAAGCCTAGAGTTGGTGTGAAGAAATCTTGGGTATGGAATCACTTCGATATTATAGAAGATGGTGCTAAAGCAAAGTGTAAGCATTGTCCAAAGGGTCGAGGTAGTTACAAGATTGGTGGTAAAACACATGGGACTACCAATCTTTCTCATCATTTAGAGAAGTGCATTGAGTACAAGAAATCAGTTAATAAGGAGCAGGGAGGACAACAAACACTTGGTTTTCAACCGTGCAAGTCGGGAGAGGAACCACAGTTGGTGGGGGTCAGTTTTTCTCAAGAAGGATGTAGAAAAGCGTTGATTAGGTTTATTATTACAGATGAAATGGCTTTTAGAATTGTTGAAGGCGAAGGTTTTAGGGCTTACAGTAAGTTTCTTGAGACGAGATTTAAGATTCCAAGTCGTATGACAGTGTATCGTGATATATGCACGTTGTTTTTGAATGAGAAGGCCGCATTGATAAGTTATTTCAAGACAAATAAGACAAGAGTATGTCTTACTACTGATACTTGGACATCGATGCAGAACTACAATTACATGGTTGTAACGGCTCATTTTATTGATCGGGAATGGAAGCTGCATAAAAGAATCATCTGTTTTTGTTTGATTGAAAGTCACGAAGGTAGACAAATTGGTAAGGCTTTGGAGAAATGTTTAGTGGAATGGGGGCTTGAGAGAGTATTCACTGTCACTCTTGATAATGCATCTGCGAATAAAACTGCTATTGACTATTTGAGAAAACAAGTTGTTAGTCGGGGTTCTTCATTACTTGGAGCTAAATTTTTGCATGTTAGATGTGCGGCCCACGTACTTGCTCTTGTCGTTAAGGATGGTTTAAAAAAGTACCATACATCAATTCTCAGAATCAGGGCAGTGGTAAAGTATGTCACAAAATCTCCTGCAAGATTGAAGAAGTTTATGGATGCTGCTGAGATGGCAAGGATAGATTGTAAAAAAGCTTTGATTTTGGATGTGAAAACGCGGTGGAATTCTACTTATTTGATGTTAGTTGCTGCAGAGAGGTATGAAAAAGCTTTTGAAAGGCTACGTGAGTCAGATAGGGCATTCCGTGAGAAGTTTTGTTGTGATATTCCAGTACCATCTTTTCATATGGGTGACGGTGTTGACAATGTTGATATAAATCCTGATTTTGATCTAGATTCTGACGATGAAGAAGAAGAAGTAGATATTCCAGAAGAAGAAGTAGATGTTGCTCTTAGAAAATCCAAGAAGAAGAAAAGGCCTCCAGTGCATGCTCCTGAAAGTTATGATTGGTGCAATTCCAGAGTTCTGATTCAGTTTCTAAAGGTATTCTACGATTCAACTGTTGCTTTTTCAGCTTCTATATATGTTACTTTCCACTCATTCTTGGAGGAACTCGGTACTGTTTGTCAAGAATTAGAAGATTGGAAAAATAGATACGAGGATCCTTTCTTAAGTCACATGGGCGATGTAATGTTGCTCAAGTACAACAAGTATTGGGGAGATTTTGAAAAAATGAATTCGTTGATGTTTATTGATGTACTTCTGGATCCACGAGAGAAAGAACAAGGATTGTATGTGACTGTTGAATATTTAGTTGTGCATTACGACCCTGTGATAAAACAAAGAAGGGTAAAAGCTTGGGTTGATAAAGTTAAAAAGGATTTTGATGAACTGTTCACAGCTTATAAATTAGAACATACAACTGAAAGTGTGATATCTTCATCTGAGTCTCTAGGTAACTCTAGTTCTACTTTTGCTCAAGATTCTTATATTTCTGGCAAGGCTAAGTATAGGGAATAAAGGAATAAACGCAAAAACCAATTGAGTAATGTGGAGGATCATAGACGATCTGAGGTGGAAAGATACTTGGCCGAGCCTATCTACTCTCCGGCCAATGAGGAGGATTCTTCTTTTGATATATTACTTTGGTGGAAGATCAACTCTGCGAGGTTCGGCATTTTACCACTCATAGCCAAAAATATATTTGTTATACCTGTTTCTTCTGTTGCTTCTGAATCAGCTTTTAGTACCAGAAAACGAATTTTGGATCCTTTTCGAAGTTCCTTAAAGCCTAGAACACTTGAGGCGTTAATTTTATTGCAAAATTGGTTACGTTCACCAATTGACAAAGATTCTTCTAGCCTTGGAGTCGAGGAGGAGGAGGTTGAAGTTCTTGAGTCGGGTATAATCATGGTTCTTAACTTCATATACTTTATTACTATTGGTATTTTTAATCTTTTTCATTCTAATTGTTCATTTCTTTTGTTGCAGAGCTATTTGGTAACCTTTATGCTTCTTCCATCATCATAGATGATGATTGATTCCTATTCGGTGACCTGGATGGTGCTGCTACTAAGATGAACTTGTTTTTGTTGCTAGTGGGAAATGTCGTAGAATTGCATATCAAAACTCTAATTTTATTGTATAATTTTGAATGTTGGGACTTAGATTTTGAGATTATCGATTGTTAGTTAAAATGGTTTATCAGGTGGCGCGCGTGAGGATCAAAAAAACAGTCAAACCCATGAAAAAAATTTGCATGATTATCTGGGCGGGTGACCCGCACCCGCCCGACTCGACCCTCCATTTGGGCGGGTCAGACCCGACCCGACCCGAGGACCAGGCGGGTCGGGTGCGGGTGGTGAAAAAAAAAAAACCAGCTGGAGGCGGGTCGGGTGCGGGTGAGGCCAAACCCGACCCGACCCACCCGTTGTGCATCCCTAATCACTTCTTTATATTTTTCATCAGCCTTACTGATGGGTAAGTTCTTTTTCAAGTGGAAAAAACAATAGCTATGATAAGAATCAGGGAAAACTTCAGGAATTGCATTCAACAAACCTTCACCTCGGTCAGTCAAAAAGGTGATGGGGTGATGGTCCACAACTTTTTTAAGATTGTCCATAAACCAATGTCAATTATCATTATCTTCTTCAGGAACTAATGCATATGCAAAAGGATAAAAACCTGGAAAACAAATATAAAAGACCATATCAATATGTACTTCATGTCTGCACCTTCAAATTATGTTATACCTACAATGTATATCAATATGTACTTTATGTATGATGTGTATGATCCTAAAGTACATAAAAAACAGTTACATATCAAAATATGTGCCATATAAAAAGTTACCTTGATTGTCGTTAAGACATGTCGCAGCCATTAGACCTCCTTTAAACCTCCCTGTAAGAAATGTCGCATCACAAAAGATCACTGGACGACAAAGTTTATAACCCTCTCTACAAGCTCCAAAGTAAATAAAAAATTTGTTGAATCTCTTTGTTGCGTCGTTGAAATCAAAATCAATATAAGACCCTGGGTTGGTTTCCCGAACAGCAGTGACCCACCAAGCAAGATCAGTGTATGACTTTACATCGTCACCAAAAATCATTTGATGCGATAACTCTAATGCATGATATGCGTGGTGATGCTTGATGTTGATCCCTCCACCAACTTTAATATAATCCATAATCTCTTGTGGCTTTATGAGAGGGTTGTGCTTGACACGCTCATGAACTAAATGATTTACAAGTTTCCTCGAAACATTTGGACTCCTCAACCTATAACCAGCACTACAAGTGCGCCTACCCACATAATATTTTATCTTAAACACATCAAAAGACCCATTCATGGCAACCGCATGAAGCATCTAAGAGCAACAATCATTGTTGCATCTCACTGTGAATCTCTCAAGGTCATTCTTCAATTTTTTAACCTTATATCCAGTCCTCAAACAATATTTCTCACATGCTAACCGAACAGCTTCAACACCATCATGGAAGAGATGTTTTTTATCTTCAAAAAGATTCTCCCAACCATTAGAAAAAATAACACTTGCAACCTCTTTACAATCTTTCAAATAACTGTACCTAGCACTCAAAACCAACTTAGCACTGTTGTCAAGATCAACACTTCTCAAAGAACTAGATGCACCAGATAACACAACATCAACATGCAACTCAAAGAAATCTGAATTCTTCATAAAATGTAATGCAACAATCCCTTGAAGAGATACATCAGCAAGGACAAGGACTTTCACTCCATTTTAAACATAATTAACAACAATAGTCGATGGAGTCAACCAGCTCCACACATTACAAATAGTAAACTTCAAAACTTCCAAAGTCGAAGATAATGTAACCAAATATGCAATGTGGTGTTACTTGTGGTATACATGAGAGTAGCAAAAGGTATTTGGATTAAAACCAACACCTGACATGTTGAACCTGAAGAAATGTGATCCAAATAAAATAACACAAACACAAAAATCAAAACATATATTTTAAGATGATAGGAATACTAAATCCTCAGTACAACATAATATGTACTACTTTAGAAGTATCAAACATAATATAGATTCACACATAATAGACAAACAAAAGCATATTATATGCAGTACAAACAAATATGTACTGATTCAAAAATGGTATACCATACAGTATATACAACAAAAATAGCATACTATAAAAACAGTATATATCAAAAAGTTTTGAAAAACAGTATGTATTAATATGTACTGAAGAATCATTCAAAACATCCAGAAGAAAGAACAAAAATCATGATTTCCTGAAAAAATAAAAGAAAACCAAATAAAACGTATTATCAAACAACATTTACAAAAGCTGAATACGATGATCTAATGAACAAAATAGAACGATTACAAAAATCAGTTTTAAAAATCAAAAGAAAAACTAAAACACGAACAAAAACGAGATCGATCATGGAATTCAAAAAAATGTACATCATAGAAATCGTAATCATCGGGATTTCAGTGTAAGAAAACAAACAAAATCATGAAATCAAGTTGATTATCATGATTTCAGTTGAAAAAACAAAAACAGAACAAAGCATAACAAAAATTATAAGAGCAGAGAAGAAGATTACAGAAAAATACCTGGAGATTTGAAATCGAAACCCTAAAACTGAAAAACACCAACTGCAGCAGAGAGAGAGGATATCGGATCTGTGAGCTGCCAATTTTTTTTTGAAGATTTTTTAATTTCGGCTAGATTTATACGTTCGAACAAGAAAGGGTAAATATGGAATATTGAGGTCTTCAAGAAATGGTTTATCTAGGAAGGCCTTGGGTTGCTCAATACTGCCGTAACATTTCTAGGGAAAAGTGGTCTAGTGCATACTTCCCAGGCTGTAGGTATGGTCAGACTTCTTCAAGCATTGCCGAGTCTTTTAATAACTGGATTCGCCGCGAGAAGAATTTACCTCCTTGTGCTTTCTCTGACACAATCAGGTTTTTATAAGTTTCTTGTAACACTACAAGTATATATGTACTATATGTATAATATGTTTGTTGTTTTTTAATTTTATTTGTCGTGTAGGATACGGGTAATGGAGTTGATGTCTGAACATCGTGAAGAAAGTCTTTTGATGGATCCGGAAAGTTAGTCAGTCATATGCTCACGTCTTTGAAGTTCATTCCCCAAGGTTAGTTTCTTAGGTAACATGCTCTTTTGAACTGAGATATCCACTAAACTAGTTTTTAAGGAAAATATCAAATATGTATTGTGCAAATTATATTCTTTTTTGTTTGTGTATGGCAAATATCAATATATATTGTGTAAATAATATGCTTGGTTTCTTGTTTAAAGGTCTCATATGGTAGATCTACAGCAAAAGAGTTGTACTTGCCAAAGATAGCGCGTGCATGGTTTTCCATGCTCGCATGCTACTGCAGCTATTGCTGCATATGGGGGAAAGTTCCTTGATTATATCGACGAATACTTCAAAATTAGTTGTTATCGCCAGCTATATTCAATAGTTACTAGACCTATTCCTTATCACGACAGGTAAGTTTTTAAGCAGTACATATTGATTTTTTTATGGTAGTATCATACATGAGAATGGTTTTAAGCAGTACATATAAACCATAAACTATAACTAGCAAAATACATATTTATATCTAGTGTAACATACATCAACAAAAACTGCACAAGTATAATAGATTTTTCTTATTTATGTTTTTCAATATACCACAGGCCTGATGAGTATACCGCAGAAGATACTATTCTGCCACCAATAGTAGTTAGGGCTCCTCCAGGAAGAAGAAAAAAGAACTGCATCAAGAGTGCATGGGAGAGGAGCAAAAATTCTATTACATGTTCAAATTATAAATTGAAAGCTCATCACAACAAAGCTACATGCAAGGTTATCCGTCAGTACTAATATACGGATGAGAATTAATTTCATTACAGTTTTTTTAGTATATTTTGGATTTAAATTCTTTTAGAAGATACTTTTCGCATTTTTTTAGGTTTCTTTTTTCAGAACTTGTTTGTGTGCCAACTGAATTATGTTCTTAATGACAGAACGAGAATTTGATGATATAAATCTTATATTTTGCTCAATCTTAAAAGATGTATGAACATGTGGTTGAATGTCATTCACCATATACGGGGGTCGAGGGGGCAGCGCCCTCTCGTTTTAGTAATTAATTTTTATTTAATTTTAGAGTTATTAGTGATTTTTATTCCCAATACATTTTTCTTTTATATTAGTAATCTTGTAGTTGTTATAAAAACACAAAAAAATATACATAAACAAAGTAATTTTTTAAATTCATATCAATATGTACTTCATAGTACATGTCAATATGTACTTGTTTAGATTATGAATCTACTGGTTTAGAGGTTCAGAACTAGGTACATATCAATATGTACCTCCTAGCACATATCAATATGTTATGCCTTTCTATATAACTCTAAAATTAAATAGAAACCTAACAATGCTAATAAAGATCATCACATATATATAAAAACATAATAAGATCATGATATAAACATAATAACTAAAAACCAAGTTCAATAGGTAGAAACCAAGTTCTATAGTAAACACAATAAGAAAGTTACTGAAGTACATATTGCGTAGAAGGACTATCCGCTACATTACCTTTCATATACAAAACCTTAACTGTCACTGTCTCTATAATGATAAATCCCACCTGGTCAACATAAATAAATTTACTTTAAAATATCCTAAGATTTCTCTCCTGCCAAATATGGTATAAGAAACAATTAAGGATTATCTTATTCACTCTAGCCGCAAAACCCTGCCAAGCAAAAACCAAAATGCACCAACTTATCTCCTCAGACCAAGATCTATAAACATATCTGAATTACTCTGCAGTTAAACATGTAATTTCATTGGGAGGGTTCCCAACTGATTTCAGGATGAGTGGCTGTCAACAACCTGCATGCTAACTTGATTCTTTTCATCTGAATCTTCTTCATCAATTGTTCGTCATCTCCCAAACTTTTTCCACCACGATCAATCTTTGATCTCCTCTTTATAAAATGCATCACATACAAAAGGCAGTCTGGCCAGATTCCTTGTTGTGGACAGCCATAGTCAGTCAACCTTACAGTGGTCACCATCTTTCTTTGATGCTCATCCAAGAACTGATTGATTGGGTTGAACAGGTACTCAGACATTTTCTTGGCCTTCTCATAGCAATGATCCCTGAATGCCACAGATGAGTTATAATGGATTAATTTTTTTGTTTCAAACTCAAACTCTAGCAGGGTCCAATGTTTGTTGCCATGGCACATCGGTACAAGGATCTTCTCTATGTCATTGTTCTTTTTCAAAATTGGCATAATAACAACAGTCACTTCTAATCCATTTAAAGTGTCTGGCTTGTCGACATGATACTGAAAATTGGAAACGTTTAATAGGTTATTTCACAAAAGTATATATCAATATATACTTTTTTCATATCCAATGTTCAAAAGTATAAAAGAAGAAAAAAACACATACCCAAGCAGCTGGATCCAGGTGCAACACCTTAAAGTATTTTATTTCTTCCTCAGCATTTGCTTGGTCTTCTTCAGACGCTAGTTGAAGCTTATATTGAGCATAGTTGAGAAAATCTTGCTCTAATGCTCTATTGAAGATCAAATCTTCCATTGTAGCCCCGCTGACGCAGATACCACCTTCATTCTCTACTCTCCAAGCAACCGAGTTGCACATTTATAACAAAAACACATATTGAAGTAAGTTTTTTTGATATGTACTGCAAAACTTACTTGATTTAAAAGTAAAATGAAAGGTAGAAAGTACTTACATTCTCTTTCCTTTCTCAAAGTATGGAAGTAGAATCTCTATTTATTCATTTGTCATATTCTCATATAGTGGTGACTTGTGAAGATCCATGAACTTCATTCTTGGTTTCTTAGCTTTACGAGTTTTGTTGTCTTTTCCTATCTTTATCGTCTTTTTTCGTTTCTCAGTTTTTGGCTTCTTCTTTTCAGAAAACATACTTCCACTATCAAATAATGGATATGTCTTCTTTCCTGGATTTGCACGAGTTACTCGCCTGCTAACTTCTTCTCTAGTTGGTACTGACTTCTTTGCAAGAAATTTTGGTTTTGCTTTCGCTTTGGCAGCAATCATCTTGGCAAGTTTGGTTGCTAGTGGCACGTTGCTTAACGTTTGGGTTGTTGTAACTTCATGTTCTTGTATTTTTGAATCCATATTTTCAGTACTATATTTGAATCATATTTTTTCAAACAATGACAAGAAAGGTAAATTACCACAAGTAGAAGATATACCTCTTGGTCACTTTCCTGCTCAGGTGTTACTTGAATCGCATTCTTCTCATGTGTAATTTGGTTTGGCTCAGCTGTAACTTATCGAACTTCTACACGTCGCAAATCATTTCCAAATAAATTATCAAAATATTTTTGAATGTCAATCCCAAACAGAGTATGGCTTGAAACACTACCATTGTCTTGGCTGAGAGATGCATATTCTTCATCATAAACTTCCTTACTGGAAATAGCTAAGTCCAAAAATTCTTCAAATGTGAACTTTTCGATGTCTTTCATCTTAGCCATCTCAGTAAACAAAGGGATTTTCATGTCGACGAAGCCGTCGACCAGGGTTTCAACGTCTTGTTCATTTGGGTTCTACGACATCCCTTTAATCATTTCAAGACGCTGGTCTATATCTTCAACCACCTTCTTCATTGCTTCTTGTTGAAGTCCAGCTAAATCATCCTGCAACCATAGAGTTTTATTCATGATAGTTAAATACATATTGATATGTACAATTATATGACAATAATAAAACACATTTGTAATCAAGTACATATTGATATTTACAGTTATATGCCAATAATAAAACACATTTGTAATCAAGTACATATTGATATTTACAGTTATATTGATAAACACGTTTGTAATAAAGAGTGAAACTAGCCAGCATTAATTACCTGTGTGTTACTTTTCTCCTGCATCTCTTTGACCAATTTCTCCAAGTCAGATTTAGCCCATGTTTTAATAACATTAACATCAACACCACAAAACTTGTGCACTGAAGGTGGTGTTGACAATGCAACATTAAATGGTACCCTGGTGTCACTCACATCATTTTGTTCATCTTCTGTTGGAATCTGAACAATTGGCACTTCTTCTCCCAAAACTACTTCACCTTCTGTTATGTTTTCACAAAGAGGATCTGTTGGAATAGTAGGAGATGAGAATTTTCTTGTTGGGTCAGTACCTAAATGAGTGGGACTCCCATCAATTTAGTCTCGAAACTCTTCTTCATTTTTAGGCTGCAAGGGAGAAGCTTTCATGTATATGTCATTCAACTTTTGCATAAGCTTTGATGCATCAAGCGATCCATCCTCATGTTGCATGGTGTTCACTTCACCCTATTTTTCAAAGATTGTCTTTCTCAAATCTTCATATCTTCCTTTCCAATTATCTTCCTCCACTTCCTTCCCTGCAGTTTCTTATTTATCTTCTTCCTTTTCATTTTCACTCTTCTCTTCTGCAACTCTTCTTGTGATTCTATTCAGAATTTGCTTTTCTTCATTGGTGTATTGAACTTGAAATTTTCATTGAACTGTACCAAAACAACAAAATATGTACTCAGAAATATGTACTATAAAAACAAGTTTTTTCATGAGGTACATATCAATATATACTGTAAGATAACAAACATCATACATTCAATATATATCATTATATACTGTAGGATAACACAACATCATAAATGTAGTAAATAAGTACATATTTTTCTTACCTCATATTCAGTTGTATCAATGTCTTTTTGGAGTGCAGCACATAACTTTGACAAATTCCATTTGACAGCTCTTGGAACAAACATTTTTTTTTGAATCGTCTTTATTTCCTCCGGTTCCAGCAAATATGTATGCTCTGCATACCAAATATGTTTTGGAAAAAAAAAATCACCAAAACAAAGTTAAAAGTAAATCATGATTTTCATTGAGTAAACTACTAAAAATATTTTTAGTACATATACTTAGACACCCGGTAGTATTCTCGACTGCGTTTACATTGTCATTTAGTGACTTTTCTAGGTAAAAATGTATCAAATCTGGCCATGACACATTCTTTGCAGCCTCTAGATCCTCTACAATACCAATGTACTTTTCAGTCAAGGCATGTGCATATTTTGTTGTGAAAAACAAAGTGATACACATGAACATGCATATAAGCCTTACAAGGTCTTCAGCATCTCTCACTTCTTCTGTTTTTTCCTCACTCCCTTCTTCAATATCTTCTTCTTCATTTTCTTCATCACTCCCTATTTCTTCATTTTCTTCATCACTTTGCTTTTCTTCAGATTCTTTAACTTTTTCATTTGCTTTTTTCTTAGTTGCTGATTTTTTTCTTAGAAGTTTCAAGACTTCTTCCTGTATCCTCACTCTATTTACCTTTTTAGTCTTTTCTACATCGCCAAAGAACCTTTGGAAGAAAGCGTTGTTTCGATATCCACCCCTTGATGTCAGCATTATATCTTCATGTTGTCTTTTTCCTGCTCTTGGCATTCCAAAGATAACACCTACTTCTTTAGGAGTGGATGTCAGAATATGTGAAACTCCATGCCTTTTAAACTCAAATATGAGCTCATCTGCAACTTTACTTCTCTTATAACACTTTATAAGATTGGTCACAGCAGTTTCATTCTTCATCCAGTGATCTGCACCAAGATATGTGTACCAGAACATCAAAAAAAGGTTCCCATATGATTGCTCACTAATTATCCGCAACTGAGTTTCACTCAACTCAAGCTTTTCAGCGTTGATTGCTTTAACAAGTGAGAAAATCCCCATGAAACCACTTCTGTATATCTTCCTAGCAGGTGCAGGTGCTTTTGTCTTCTTTGTGGTTTTCTTCACACTACCTGTATAATGAACACACTATCAGTAACCCTACAATATATCAATATGTACTATAATATAGAACAAAGTATATATTTTGATATGTTGATATATATCTGCTATATTATGAACAAAGTATACATTGATATGTACTATCTAATTCAAGATTAAAACAAAGTACTTATCAATATATACTTATCCTGTATGCAAGGTCTAGATGCTATAATATAGAACAATATACATCGATATATATGCTTTATATCTATAGCATGAACAAAGTATATATTGATATGTACTGATCCAATTCAATATCTAGAACAAAGTAATATCAATATATACTTATCCTGCAATCAAGATCTAGATGCTATAACATGAAAATAAGTATATACTGATATGTACTTATCAGTATATACTAAAAACCAAGTACATGTCAATATATAACCTATGTTGCATGCTAGATCTATGTGCTATAACATGAAGAATATATATATATATATATTGATATGTACCGAACAAAGTATGTTATATATTGATATGCACTGATGATTAGAATCAGTACCTTTTTTACCAGAAACAACAACACCCTTCTTCTTCTTCTGTGATGTTGATGGAGAACGAAGAACAAGAGCTTTCTTCTTCTTCTTTGTAGATGGAGAATCAACAACAAGTGTTTTATTTTTTTCCGACGTTGTTGGAGAATCAACAACTTCATTGTTCTTCTTCTTTTTTGATTTTGCTGGAGAATCAACAACAATTTGTTTCGTTTTTTTTTTATGTTGTTGGAGAATCAATAACTTATTTGTTCTTCTTATTTTTAGATTTTGCTGGAGAATCAACAACAATTTGTTTCGTATTTTTTGATGTTGTTGGAGAATCAAAAACTTCATTGAGATTTTCTTCTTTTTTGATTTTGTTGGTACAAAATCTACTGCAGAAGCTTTCTTGTTCTTCTTCGATGGTGGAGATTGAGGAGTATCGTGTTCTTCAATCACTGTTTCTTTTATTCTTCTGTTGATTTTTCTCTTGGTACCCATTTTAGGTGGAAAATATACAGTAGTATAATGCTGACAGTAGATTAGGTTTGAGTTGTATAATGCTTAAAGAAATCAAAGCCTGCTATTACAGATTTTAATTTTTATTTTTTGGTCTCTGTTTTTCGATTTGGTTTCAGGTGTTTTTTGATTTTGATTTTGCCCTAGTTTTTCAGGGATTTAGAGAAGTAATGAAGTGGTGGGTGGAGTAGTTGAAACTAAATTTCCGTTAAAGAATGCGAGTAGTGTAGGAGATGGAGAAGGTGGAGTTCATGGGATGATTCCACGTGATGGGTATAACTGTAATTGGTAGTTTTCAAAACGTTTTTGGACTTATGGATAAATGGGATTCCCAGATGAAATTATGGTTAACTCGGTCAGGGTATTTTGGACTAACCAACAAAGTTCTGTTATGGTTAATTCACAATTTGGCCCGGTTCTT
Source organism: Papaver californicum (assembly GCA_023531435.1). NCBI lineage: Eukaryota > Viridiplantae > Streptophyta > Magnoliopsida > Ranunculales > Papaveraceae > Papaver > Papaver californicum. Next base: position 38,923 of record JAJJMC010028551.1, read on the forward strand.
GGCGGGTCCAGATATACCAAATATAAATGGCAGTCCCAGACAACCAAGTAGATCAGGGTCAACCGGCGGACCAGGCCATACACGGTAAGCTCTCCCAGACTCCCCCAGAAAAATGTTAATGCGGAACAATGAGGAACCACACAAGACCGTAAACAACACCTCCGAATCCAAATGAAAAAAAAAGACAAACAACACTAACCAACGGAAGGCATCAGAATAAAACGCCAAATACGCCTTCGGCTCTATTCTGCACAGGGGACCTACTTGTTCGGTCAGCAGACCAAGTTTAACCATGGTGTACAATACCCAAATGAACAATATCACGTTCAAACAGATGCATAATGTGAGAGCGTAATATACACCCAAGTTTTAATAGGTATACGAAACTAACAGTCGAATAAAAAGTTTCCTCAAGTAAATAAAGACCAAAAATAAGGGTATTTCAGTCTATAGAAAGCTAATATGACTCCTACTAGTACTAGTAGTGAGTGAAACCCAAAAAAGACCTCACTTTTCTATGTTACCCGCTCTGGTCTTTTCATCTCTCTCTCTCTCTCTCTCAGAAACCATTCTTTCGTCCTGTAATGTTCTTGTGATTTTGAGTAAAAATGGCGGTGAAGGGTAAAGAAATTGCTGGTAAAGCATCAACATCATCATCAAAGGGTAAAAGACTAGCAACAAAAACAACTGTTAAGAAAACCAATACTAGTAATAGTAGTAATGACCGGAAAAGGAAAAGATCCGGTGTTCTTCAGTTTTTCGATGTTACTGCTGATGTCGACGATGATGAAGAAGAAGACGAAAGTGATAGTGATAATTTAGTTCCTGGTATAAATTTCGTCTGATTCTTTTGATTTTAGGGTTTTTGGTCCTCTTTTTTTGGTTTTTCAGTTTTTTGTTTTTTGATGATTTGTGCTGGTAATGTTGCTACATTTTGGGGGTTCTTTATGGATTAGGCTAAAATGTTTTGCATTATGCAGTTGAGCCTTTTTGTCCTGTGTATGGAAACCCTAGAATATGTGTAAATTTGTTTACGTTGATGTATGTATGTTCGTATTTGGTCTATGCATGCATGTTTGAGACTAGAATTGTTGTTTCGGATTGTGTGAATCTGTGGAAGGATTTTTGAAAGAGCATTGTTGGTTTATTTTATTTTAGGGTTTTGGGATGTTGTTTGGCTTTTTGTGGTGTAAGATGTGTTAAAATGCTGTGTTTCTAAAGGATTCTTAGTTCAAGCTTAGTTTGGGGTTAGGGTTTGTGTGGTTTGTTACATACATGGTGGGATTCTGTTGTATATTATGAGATCTCTGTTATTACTCTTTTTTACACGCGTACAAATATTAGGCTCTATTTCTCGTGCGTACTATTTGCTAATCAAGATGGCTTTTCTGTTAGAATTTTGTTTAGTTGCATTTGTTGGATATGACTGTGATGTTTATTTCATACACGTTCATTGCGAATGTAGTGAAGAAGTGTCACTGAGTGTTGTTTTTGTGATGCTGTTTTTCAAATGCAAGCAGATATGATGGATATAGGCGATATCGGCGGAAAAGGGAAAGGTGTATTTGGAAAAGCACCACAATTTCCAGTTATCCCGAAAGAAGAAGAATTGAGTGATGACGAAATTGAAAAGTTAATCAGAGAACGATACAAACCTGGTTCAAAGCATGTTAAATATGCTGAAGATGATGATTATGAGCCTAAACATGATGGCGATTCTATTATTTCTATTGTGGATGATGGTCCACCTATATATAAAGTCAAGTGCGCGGTATAATGATTTTCAACTTGCTTCTCTATGGATTATTAAACCTTTGCCGTATTATCATAAATTATTTGTTGGATGTAGATGGGACGTGAGCGACACTCAGCCTTCTGCCTTATGCAGAAGTATGCAGATTTGCTATCTCTTGGAAATAAGCTGCAAATAGTGTCTGCATTTGCTCCCGAGCAAAGCAAGGGTTTTATTTATATTGAAGCTGACAGGGAATATGATATTGCCGAGGTGTTTCTACGCTGCCTCTTGTATATGTTGGTGCTTTTTATCGTTATTATCACTAGACAACGGTAATACTTCTCAAATTACCGTGACAATCTTTTTTCATTTTTTATATCAGGCATGTAAAGGTCTGACCGGTATATATTCAACAAGAGTAACTCTTGTCCCAAAGAATGAGCTTGCTCATTTGGTGTCATTTCGAAAAAAACAAATTGAAATCTCCAAGGGCACTTGGGCTCGGGTGAAGCTTGGCAATTATAAAGGAGATCTTGCTCAGGTATGTCATGTGGTTTTTCATTGTTACTTGTTACTGATTTGCAATTGGTTTAGTTGTTTATCTCTACCTGTTAACCTTCTCTCTCTTTTTTTTTGATAGGTAAAAGAATTTCATTAATTCAGTGGTTAACCTTCTCTTGTAGGTTGTATTTTTTGACGGTGAGCGGAGAAAGGCAACAGTAAAGCTTATCCCAAGAGTTGATCTAACGGCAATGGCCAAAAAACTTGTATGATCCTTTCTGCTCTTGAAATTTGTTTTTGACAATGATTTCTGGTTTAAACAATGAAACTGTTACTTAATATTGGTCGTTCTTCATTTTATCTTGGTTTGCTCTATTTATAGTTCCTAAATTGGCTTAATATTTATTATTTTCTGCTTATCTCGTTTTCTTCAAGTTCGTGCGTACTGTCACTCTCCTGATCAGGACTGTCGACAGAATTTGACTGATATATTAAATATTAACATAATTGGTTTAGTTGCTTAGTTACATAATTGTTTTAGTTGCTTAGTTACATAGTTTGTTTGATAGGCCTGGACTAATACTTCTTGAATATGAAAGTTAGCTATTTTTTAAGGATGAATTCCTCGTAGATATGTTTTTTATTTTTTAAGGATGAATTCCTCGTAGATATGTTTTTTCTTGTTATAGTATTCATATATCCCTTTTTAGATTTTCGAATACCATAGTAGTTCCATCTGTACATTTCCTGTAAGAGAGGACTGTCATGCTCATGCAGAAGTGTGATTGCTGAACTCTTCTGCTGATCTACATTTGTGATTTGTCTTCTCCATATTTGTATATCTAAATTGTGCTTCACATTCAATAATGACCTCTTTGTAATTATATTGATATTGATCTTTACAATATTCACCGCATTTTCTTTTTCTTCGATGCTTATTATCTGGGTTTTCTATGGTGTTAAACGAGTCTAAGTAATAAGCACTTTCTATTGTGTGCGACAACAATAACTTGGCATTCCCCTTGACCTTATTTGCTACGTTTTGCTTATGATGCATAATTTTAATGTTGATGCAGAATGGTGGAGTAAATGTCAAGCAAACTGCTGTACCAGCACCAAAGCTGATCAGTTCAAACGAACTCGAGTAATGTTGCCAAAACTCCTGTTTCTAGGTAGAGCACTGCTCAAATTTATCAATCTGTGACACTTTCCTTCCTTTTCAATTATAGGGACTTTTGTCCTCATATCGAGCTTAAGCGAGATCGTCAAACTGGGATTGTTTGCGAGGTACTTGATGGTTTGATGCTCAAGGATGGTTATTTGTACAAAAAGATTCCCATTGAATCGTTAATCTTATCTGGAGTAGTGCCTACTGCCAATGAACTCATTAAATTTGAGACCTCTAAGAAGGATACAGATGATGACCTGGAGTGGCTAACTGTCCTTTTTGGTGAAAAAAGGAAAAAGCATACTGTAGATTGTGGGATTGATAAACCAAAAACTCCGACGAAGGATTGTAAAGGGGGTAAAACTAAAGGGTTTGAGAGCAAATCTGGGAAAGGATTCGAGAGTACTTTGGGGAAAGGATTCGAGAGTACTTCGGGGAAAGGATTTGAGAGTACCTCAGGGAAAGAGTTTGAGAGTACCTCAGGGACTAAGAAAGGGGAAGATTTTGAACTGTATGATTTTGTCTTTTTTGGGTAAGTCAGATACTGATAATTGATAAACTGTTGCCTGGTATTGGCGTTCTTTTATGCTTCAACTTCTGCTTGAAATTAAAATGGATTTTCTATGATACAGGCGTAAAGATTTTGGTGTTATCGTAGGCGTGGAAGGTGATAGCTACAAGGTATTGATACATTTTGATTCCCATTGCTCCCTCACAATTTCTCAACTGTATATGGTGCTTCGTTGGCACCTTCCAGTGTTGATGTTTTGCCTGATAGAAAAGAAAAGACAATTGCTCATTTTCGGTATACATTGTTAAATTCAGATCTTGAAGGGAGATTCTGAAGAATCAAAAGTGGTTACTGTGAATATGCGTGACATAAAGAGTGGATGCCTGGATAAAAAGTTCACTGGTTTAGACCAACGCATGAAAGCTATATACGTTGATGATACAGTCAAAGTCTTGGAAGGTCCATTAGTGGTGTGTTCCTATAATTTACGTTTGTTTGGTCCAATATTTGTTGATGCGGCAATGATGTAGCAAGCTTCATAATTAGAGCCTTACATACTGTGTTTATGTTTGTGCTGTGCAGGGCAGGCAAGGCATTGTTAGGCAAATTTACAAAGGCAACATATTTGTATATGACAATGAAAACGAACTTGAGAGTGGTGGATACTTCTGCGCTAAGTGCCAAATGTGTGAGAAGATTAAGCTGTTCAATGGCTGTCAAGATAACATTGTATGTCTTAAAACCATGTCCGAGGTGTGCTTCTCTGCTTATTTTCTCTTTTCTTATCATTAAGTTTAATTGTCTGCTTCAGGTTGATGATTCAGGTCCCACAGGGTTTGAGGATTCAGCAGCATCTCCGAAATCTCCTCAATCATCTAAATCGTCATGGCAAGCAAGAAGGGAAAGCAACCAAGAGTGTATGCCATCAACTGTTTATCTCATATTTTTTTCAAGCTGGTTGGTTTTAAAGGTGGGTTTTTTCCATGTTGCTTCTAACATAGTACCTTGCATGTAGTCAACAATAACCGCCAGGATAGAGAAGGAGCTTTCTCTATTGGTCACACCTTGAGAATCCGAATTGGTCCTCTGAAGGGCCACCTTTGCCGTGTGATTGCCATCTACCGGACTGATGTTACAGTAAAGCTCGATTCTCAACTGAAGGTTATAACAGGTTTGTTGACGACAGCCTTTTGGTTCCACTTAGTCTTTTGTCAACGTTCGGTTTTATTTTATATTTTTCTGTCATTCTTTTGCGCAGTTAAAGCTGAACATCTTTCTGAAGCTGGTGTGAAGAGGTGAGGTTTTTTTGTCGCTCTTTGGCTTCATTTTCCTGGGACCTAACCTGTTTTCTACTTCTTTCTGTACTCGTGCAAGTCTGTCTGTGTATGATATATTTGCCTCTTCCATTCAGGTTTTCTGATTCCACAAAACCATTGAGTGGTATGTGCCCTTTAAATTTTATCAACTTTCTCGTTAACTAAATCTACCTTCTTTCCTACCTGATTTATGTGAAGTACCGCTAGTTCATTTTATTTGTGGGTTCTCATGACATTTGGGTTTTCTTCATGACATTTTGACTTGATTATCTTTTACTTAAAAGATCTGATGGGGGGTTCTGGAGCAGCAGATAATGATGGGTGGAATACTGGTGCCTCGGGCAGTGGAAGGTAACATTCATTTGGCTTCTGAAAGTTTACCTTCTAGGTCGTCTTTGTGCATTCTAGAATAGCTGAAAACCCTGAACCCATAAAGCTGACTAAGTAATTTTTATAGTGAGGATCCACTCTCTAATAGGGTGGATGCCTTATCACCTGACAATAGCGAGGTTAGGGGTTCAATAGTCTACCGCCCTCCCCTATAGATAGGGGTTGAGGGTACGTTTGGGTGGTGTAGCAGAGTGTGTTAGTGGGGGGTGGGCCTTTGCCTTTGTGGTCCAGCTGGTTGGGTCTATGTGCCCAACTATTTAAAATGTCACAAAAAACGACTAAATTTTGTTGGTGTAAATAAGTACACTATTTTCTTTCTGATTTTAAACTGTACCGACAAGATAGACATGATTGAGGCAATTTTTACACTTACTTTAAAACATGTAACTTTCTGCTATGATAGGAGCAGAGTGAAATGTGTCGTGTTAGAACTAAGTATGCGATTATTGTGTCTGCTTATGGTTTTCCACATTGTCAGGGACCCCATCATTTTTATTCTTTCACGGATTTCTTAATGTGGTTAAATAGTTTCTTCTTTGTCTGATACAATCTTCTTTTATTGAAATTTAATTGTTATACATTGTACTATTTTTTGGTTGAATTTTATTGCCTATCCATTTCCTTTTCACATGTTCTTGAATCTGTTTGTTATGATCTGATAATTGGAACAATTTGCTGGCAGGAATCCTTGGTCTGATTCTTCCGCATTGGTTAGTGTGGATCTTGTTTTCTATCATCTGTTATGCTGTATGTGTAGTCTTTGTTTGACTTTTCAAATGGTAATACTTACATTTTACTGCCTTTCACAATTCTAGGCTGATTCTACCTTTGCGAATATCTTTGGCAGTGATGGTGCTGAGAAAGGTATAGTTAGACCAAGCATTGTCTGATTTACGCCATTCTTAGTACAAAATGCTTCCCGTATTGTGTTACCTGAACAATGGGTGTCTCGTTGTTTTATTATTGCAGATAAAGATGAAGATGATCAATGGAGTACCAAAGCAGTCCCTAAGAATGATGGAGGTGGCTGGGGGAGTTCACCACGGGGGAAAACATCAAATGAGGACCTGTCTGTTGATGAACCAAGTCAAGATGGTTGGGGTAAAGCTACTGCTAACGCAGCCTCTGGAAGTGGTGAGTCAAGTAGCCCGCAGTTGCTTATTGGCAGAAGAGGGTCGTTGATATATTTGCTCATCTAACATTTGATTCTAATATTATTTTTAGGTAAAGATGTAGAAGTAAATGGATGGGGTGCCAAGCCAGCTTCTAAGAAAGATGAAGTCCCTAAGAATGATGGAGGTGGCTGGGGGAGTTCACCATGGGGTAAAACATCAAATGAGGGCCCTGCTGTTGATAAACCAAGCCAAGATGGTTGGGGTAAAGCTACTGCTAACACAGCCTCTGGAAGTGGTGAGTCAAGTAGCCTGCAGTTGCTTATTGGCAGAAGAGGGTCGTTGATATACTTGCTCATCTAACATTTGATTCCAATATTATTTTTAGGTAAAGATGTAGAAGAAGCTGGATGGGGTGCCAAGCCAGCTTCTAAGAAAGATGAAGACAGCTGGGAGAAATCTTCTTGGGGCAAAGCATCACTAGAGGATAAAGTTGGTGATGATAAACAAAATGAAGTTGGTAACTGGGGAAAAAACACAGATGCTTGGGGTAAAGCTGCTGCAAATACTGGTTCTGGGGCTGCTGAGACTAGTAATTGGGGAAAACAACAGAATGAAAGTGGCATCCCAAAGGATAGTTGGGCTAAACTAGATCCACCGAACATTATTGACAAATGCAAAGATGTAGCTGCAACCGAGGAAGGCAACTGGGGTAAAGTAGTTGGGTCTCAAAATTCTAGTAAAACAAATCAAGCAGACTCCTGGGGGAAAGCTTCTGAGAGTTGGAAAGCGAATGACAATAAAAGCAAAAGTAGTGATGAAAGTCAACCATCCAACTGGAAAGGAGTACTTGGTGCTCCAGATACAGCTGGTGGTAGTTGGAGTGGAGTTAAATCCTTTGGAGGCAGTAATAGCTGGAAAGGTGGTGATAATGAAGGCAGTGGTGGCTGGAAAGGCGGTGATAATGGAGGTGGTGGATGGAAAAGCGGTGATAATGGAGGCAGTGGTGGCTGGAAGGGCAGTGACAATGGAGGCGGTGGTGGCTGGAAGGGCGGTGATGGCGGGGGTGGTGGTGGCTGGAAAGGTGGGGATAATGGAGGCGGTGGTGGATGGAAAAGCGGTGATAATGAAGGCGGTGGTGGATGGAAAAACGGTGATAATGGAGGCGGTGGTGGTTGGAAAAGCGGTGGTGGATGGAAGGGCGGTGACAATGGAGGTGGTGGTGGCTGGAAGGGCGGTGACAATGGAGGTGGTGGTGGCTGGAAGGGCGGTGATGGCGGGGGTGGTGGTGGATGGAAAGGCGGTGATAATGGAGGCGGTGGTGGTTGGAAAGGTGGTGATAATGGAGGTGGTGGTGGCTGGAAAGGCGGTGATAATGGATGCGGTGGTGGATGGAAAAGCGGTGATAATGGAGGTGGTGGTGGTTGGAAAAGCGGTGGTGGCTGGAAGGGTGGTGACAATGGAGGTGGTGGTGGCTGGAAGGGAGGTGACAGTGGAAGTGGTGGTGGCTGGAAAGGCGGTGACAGCGGGGGCGGTGGTGGTGGGGAAGGTGGTGATGCTTCTAACAGAGGACGAGGTAGAGGATTTGGTCGGGGTGGACGCTTCTCAGGTTCTGACAGAGGTGGTGGACGTTTTGGAACTAGAGATGGTTCAGATAGTGGAGGTGGCCGTTTTGGAAACAGGGATGCTTCTGATAGAGGTGGACGTTTTGGGAACAGAGACGGTTCAGATAGAGGAAGAGGCTTTGGGAACCGAGGCCGTGGAAGAGGTGTTGGATTTGGTGGTGGCTGGAAGGGCAGCGACAATATAGGCGGTGGTGGCTGGAAGGGCAGCGACAATGGAGGAGGTTATGGCTGGAAGGGCGGCGACAATGGAGGGGATGGCGGCTGGAAGGGCGGCGACAGCGGAGGCGGTGGTGGCGGCAGGAAGGGTGGTGACAATGGAGGCAGTGGAGGTGGTTGGAAGGGAGGCAACATCCAAGGAGGGTATAATGGCGGTGGCTGGAAAGGGAAGGATGGCGACAGCGGTGGTGGCTGGAAGGGCGGTGATAGTGGGGGTGGAGGATGGGGAAGTTCTGCTACTGATGACAAGAAAAGTGGAAACCAAGGAGGGGGAAGTGGTGGCTGGGGAAGT
>JAJJMC010028552.1:0-15990 GCA_023531435.1 Papaver californicum
GGGGGGAGTCCGTCCTCTCAGCTTGCTATATCCTGAATAGAGTACCCTTTAAAGGATCAGATAAAAATCCATATGAATTATGGAAAGGTAGACAACCTTATTATGCATACTTCATAGTGTGAGGGTGTTTGGCTAAGGTTTCCATTCGTCCTCCTAAAAGAACTAAGATATGACCTAAAACTGTTGATTGTGTCTTCATAGGGTATCCTAATATTACTGCATATAGATTTATGGTTGTCAGTTCAGAAATTTCTGAAATTGGTTTGAATATTATTATGAAATCTAGGGATGATGTTTTCTTTGAAAATATTTTTCTATTGAAATTTGATTCTCGCATGATATGTATTGATCCCTAGATGTCCCTTCAACCAGTCAGACATTACCTTTACAGGAAGATGAAGTAGAATTTTAGCCTAGGAGAGGTAAAAGGCTTAAAACAGAAAAATATTTTGGGTCAGACTTCATAACATACTTAGCTGAGACCGATCCACATACTTATAGAGAATCCATGACTTTTTCTGAAGCTCCATGGTGGAAAAAATCCACAATTAGTGAAATGGATTCCATCATACAGAACATTACGCGAGAGATTGTAGATTTACCTCTAGGGATCTTCAAAAGGAAACATAAGGTAGATGGGATTGTGGAAAAGTAGAAAGCTAGGTAAGTAGCTAAAGGCTATAAGCAGAAAGAAGTGTAGATTTCTTTGATATTTATTCACTTGTTACGAGAATTACTTCCATTAGGATGTTAATTGTTATTGATGTCATCCATATCTTAGAGATACATCAAATGGATATAAAAACATCTTTTTCTAAATGGTGAATTAGATGAAGAAATTTATATGGACCAACCTAAGGGCTTTTTAGTGAAAGGTTGTGAAAATAAAGTTTCTAAACTGAAAAAGTTTTTGTGTGGTTTGAAACAAGCACCTAAACAGTAGCATGAAAATTTTGATTATGTAATGATTTCTAGTGGTTTTAAAATCAATGAATCTGACAAGTATATTTATATTAAACTTGTGAATGATGCATGTATGATTGTATGCTTGATGTAGATGATATGCTTATACTTGGTACAAACATGTATGTAACTAATTCTACTAAGAACATGATAAATGAGACCTTTGACATGAAAGACATAGGCTCCGCTGATGTGATCTTAGGGATGAAGATTAGAAGAAATTCTAATGGATATAGTCTTAGTCAATCTCATCATGCTAAATCTGTGCTTACAAATTATAATCAGTTTGATTGTAAACCCGTTTGTACTCCGTATGATCCTTGTTGTAGAATCAAAAAGAATAAGCGTAATGGAGTTTCATACCTTGAATACTCACGTATTCTAGGAAGTTTAATATATTTGATGAACTGTACGAGATCAGACATTTGCTTATGTTGTGAGTATGTTGAGTAGGTATACCTGTAATTTGTGGCAGGAGCATTGGAATGCACTTATTAGAGTGATGAGGCAGTTGAAGCACACTTTGACCTTTTGTTTGAATTATGAGAGGTAACATGCCGTCCTTGAAGGATTTTATGATGCAAACTGGATATCAGACAGAGGAGTCTAAGTCTATGAGTGGATATGTTTACACTCTAGCAGGTGGGTCTGTATCTTGGAAAAGTTCCAAACAGAATGTATAGCTCGATCCACTATGGAATCGAAGTTTATTGCGTTAGATCAAGTAGGAAAGAAAATCGATTGGCTAGGATGCTTTTAGAAAACATTCCTCTCTGGCATAGGCATGTGCCAGCAATATCTATACATTGTGATACTCAAGCTGCAATAGGTAATGCTAAAACAAAAACTATAATGGGAAGTTTATACACATTCTTAGAAGATATAATTCCCTGAAACAACTAATCGCAATTAGCGTTATTTTTGTTGACTTTGTGAGGTCTAAGGAGAATATCGCGGGCCCTTTGACGGAAGGTTTTTCCAAGGAGATAATTAGTAATGCATCAAGGGGGATGGGGCTAACCTCATTAAATAAACTTCCCATGAAGGATACTCAATCTTGCTGACTGAAGATCCCAAGATCAAGGTTTTGAATGAGACAACTAATTTATGGTAGTCAGAGAATTTCATTCTCTGTCCCTTCCCTGTGGTGTAGACGTGATAGTGTGACAGCATGTGAAGGGTGGCTTTTTATTAAGTCTTAATAAGTTTTATAGTTTTAATTTAAGATTGAAGTGGGGTGTAGCAGTAAACAGTCTTGACGAAAATCACATATCTGAATGTGGATGTGGGACGCTTCCTATGAGAATGGAGATGATTCTCTAGAGCATTCTGAGAAACGGGATACGTCCAAGGCCAAAATGAAAACAACGGTACGAACTTGAGAGCAATAGATTCTAAAAATTTATTCCAAACTCATTTTCTAATCTGAGAAACTTGTACTCTCTTGATTCGTCTTACAATCACTTCCAGGGATCTATTCTAAACTCATTTTCCAATATGAGAAACTTGTACTCTCTTGATTTGTCTTACAATAAATTCCAGGGATCTATTTTAAACTCAACTTTCAATCTAAGAAACATGTACTCTCTTGATTTGTCTAACAATAACTTCCAGGGATCTATTAATTTTCAATCTAAGAAACATGTACTCTCTTAATTTGTCTATCAATAGCTTCCAGGGATCTATACCAAACTCAATTTCCAATCTGAGAAACATGTACTCTCTTAATTTATCTCACAATCACTTCTAGGTATTTATTCCAAATTCAATTTCCAATCTAAGAAACATATACTCTCTTGATTTGTGTTACCATAAATTCCAGGGATCTATTATAAACTCAATTTTCAATCTAAGAAACATGCACTCTCTTGATTTGTCTTATAATAAATTACAGGAATCTATTCCAAATTCAATTTCCAATCTGAGAAACTTGTACTCTCTTGATTTGTATATCAATAACTTCCAGGGAGTTATTCCAAGTTCAATCTGAGGAGTTCTTTCTCTCCATGAATTGGCTTTAGATAATAATAACATGACCGAAACATACGAAATTGCCATACAAAGCTCCATAACCTTGATATTTTTAGAGTTTCTCATAATTCTTTTGGAGGAACGGTTTCATTGATCAATTTTATGAATGAGTTGAACCTGACAACCTTGGACCTGAGCTCAAATAGGCTAACTATTATCGTAGATCAACACTTTCATCTCCACTCTAATTTTCATAAGTTAGAAACTTTAGGGTTGAATTCATGCAATATCAATGGATATTCCCTATTTTCATTTGTGAAGTGTCGAATCTCAATAGATTGGATTTGTCTCATAATAATATGACAGGACCTATCCCTACATTCATTTGTGAAATGTCAAATATTTATAGATTGGATTTGTCTCATAATAACATGACAGGACCTATCCCTTCGTGCATATCCAAATTAAAAATTTCCTTCCTTAATTTGCCAAATAATAAATTTAGCGGTCCGCTGGTTTCGCTGGTTTTTTCACCTCAAGGTTACGACAATTCGTTTGATATATCGTACAATAATTTGAGTGGTACAATCTCAATAGACAATGGAAGAAGACCATCCAAATTTAAATCCATTGTCTTGGCAGGTAATCAATTTTCACGTTCAATTCTCATTTCCATATGCTCCAATGCTTCACAATCTAATCCTGAAGTTATTGACCTTTCCGAAAACAAACTATCTGGTACTATACCTACTAGTATTGGGTGCTGCACCGATCTTGAGTCTCTAAACCTTGGCTCTAACAATCTTTCGGGAAATGTTCCAAATGAGCTTGAATATGCATCTAGACTGAGTTTTCTTATGTTTCATGAAAACAATCTCAATGGTATCTATCTTAATTTTATCAGTAAACTCCAAGATTTGCTAGTTCTCAACTTAGCAAATAACTATTTCAGAGGCAGTATACCCATTGCGTTTGGTTCAATTGAAGGGCTTTTCGTTCTTTCTTTAAGTTCAAATATGTTCAACGGGTCAATCCCTCAGGGAATTTTTTAATTTGAATCAACTCCAGATATTAAACTTATCCAATAACAATTTCTCGGGAAAAATTCCTAAAATATCAGGGATGTTCATATTCTGGAGGGGATCCAGCAACTCTACATTTTATGGTTATTATGATGTTCAACTGCAAATGATGATTAATGGGATCATGGTACGATTTGAGAAGATATACAACTATAGCTCATGAATTGATTTATCTAACAACAAGTTAGATGGAAGAATTCCCACAGAGATAGGGTTATTAAACAACCTTGTAATGCTTAATTTGTCACGTAATCATTTTTCTGGTACTATTCCTACGGGCGTAGGAAGCATGTCAAGTTTAAGTACTTTGGATTTAAGCTTCAATAGACTGTCCGGAAATATCCCACAATCATTGACATTCCTCGACTTTCTTGGGTTTCTCAACATATTTTACAATGAGTGCTTGCATCATTTGTCGCTAGTGTTAGCTAGGTGTAAGGAAAAGAATTTAGTACTCAATTGGGAGAAATGTCACTTTATGGTTAGATCAGGAATAGTTCTAGGGCACATAGTCTCTGCCAAGGGCATAGAAGTAGACAAAGCCAAAGTAGACATTATCAAGACTCTTCAGGTTCCTAGAACCGTCAAAGACATTAGATCTTTCCAAGGGCATGCAGGATTTTGTCGTAGATTCATCAAGGATTTTAGTCTGACTGCTAGACCTCTTTGCAACTTACTTGCAAAAGATACCAAATTTACCTTCGATGATGACTGTTTAGGAGCTTTCGAGAAGCTAAAGACCCTACTTACTATTGCACCTATAGTTCAGGCACCTGATTGGACTCAGCCATTTGAGATCATGTGTGACGCATCAGACTATGCCATAGGCGTAGTCTTAGGACAGAGGATAGACAAACTACTACACGTGATCTATTATGCTAGCAAAACCCTGAATGATGCCCAGTTGAACTACACCACCACGGAGAAGGAGTTGTTAGCCATAGTGTTCGCCCTGGACAAATTTAGGTCTTATCTCTTAGGATCTAAGGTTATAGTTTTCACAGACCATGCTGCCCTGAAGTACCTTCTGTCTAAGAAGGACTCGAAACCTAGACTAATAAGATGGATCCTGTTGCTGCAGGAATTTAAGTTAGAAATTAGGGATAATAAGGGAGCAGAGAATGTAGTGGCCAATCACTTGTCTAGGCTAGTCTTAGACACTCCAGACGATTCCCCTCCTGTGAGGGATAGTTTTCCTGATGAACAACTCTTTATTGTTTCTGAGTCACCTTGGTATACACACATAGTGAACTATCTTGTTACTGGTCGAATGCCCCAACAATGGGGTAGACAAGATCGTTCTAGGTTTTTAGCTGAGGTGAAACACTTCTTTTGGGATGATCCTTACTTGTTTAAGTATTGTCCAGACCAGATTATTCGGAAATGTATACCTGAGACAGAACAGTCCAATATTATCTCTTTTTGTCACAATCAGGCTTGTGGAGGTCACATTAGTGCCAAGAAGACTGTTGCTAAGATATTGTAGTGTGGATTCTACTGGCCATCACTGTTTAAAGACTCCCGCAGCCACTGTGTTGCTTGTGATAGGTGCCAGAAGCTAGGAACCGTGACCTGTATAAACATGATGCCCCTGAACCCGATTTTGATTATTAAGATATTTGATGTATGGGGTATTGATTTTATGGGTCCCTTTCCTAGTTCTCTAGGTAATCTCTATATCCTTGTTGCTGTAGACTACGTGTCTAAATGGGTAGAGGCGGTGCCGTGTAAAACTAATGACCATAGGGTAGTGGTCCGATTTTTGAATGATAATATTTTTGCACGTTTTGGTACACCTAGGACTATAATTAGTGATGGTGGGTCACATTTTTGTAATAGACCGTTTAGGCTTCTGATGAAGAAATATGGTATAACTCACAAGGTGACCACCCCTTATCATCCCCAGACTAGTGGTCAGGTAGAGGTTTCCAATAGGGAAATAAAACGCATTCTAGAAAAGACAGTCAACCCAAATAGGAAAGAATGGTTAACAAGGCTTACTGATGCCTTATGGGCTTATCGTACTGCGTTTAAAACCCCAATAGGAATGTCCCCCTACCGTTTGGTTTTTAGCAAAGCATGCCACTTGCCTGTTGAGTTAGAACATAGAGCATATTGGGCTGTGAAACAGCTAAATTATTCACTTGACAAGGCAGGTGCTCAGAGGAAACTCCAGCTCAATGAGTTGGAAGAAATTAGGATTGATGCTTATGACAGTGCTAGGGAGTATAAGAACAAAATGAAACTCGTGCATGATAGAAATATTTTACGAAAGTCATTTTCTCCAGGTCAAAAAGTTCTTCTGTATGACACACGGTTACATCTGTTCCCCGGGAAGTTACGCTCTAGGTGGACAGGTCCATACGTGGTTCGCACTGTCTTTCCTCATGGAGCTATTGAGATTGAGACTCAGGATGGTGGAAATATCACCAAAGTCAACGGTCAACGACTGAAACCGTTTTTAGAGTCTAACCCTACAGGTAATATTGAGGAGGTCCCTCTGGAGGACCCAGAATACTCTGATTGACCATCAGAGCCGTTGTTGTATGTATGTATTAGATTTTTAGAATTTTTCAGTTTTATTTTTCTTTAGAAGGATTGCTACGCTTCGTTCAGGTACTATCTTTCTGACTCCCTTACTTTACTTTTTTGGTACTGTTCTTTACTTAGAAACATTGAGGACACTGTTTAATTTAAGTTTGGGGGTATTGGGAGACTTTTTAAGATTAATAAGATTTGGAATTTAGAAGCATGTGAACAATTCAGGGTGACACTAACCACTCTAGGTAGATGGAAACTTAGCCATTTTGCTATAAGGATTGGTGTGCCCAGCTAGATGGCCTATTCATAAAGGAAACAGAGTTCAGGTGTTAGAAATAACATGATAGTTGTCACCACCACATCACGTTCTGTTTTATTATTTGCAATTTCGTGTTTCTCTGAGAGTATTGGTGGGTCCTAGCATCGACATGTTAATTAGCACTGGAATAACATTTAGTGTGTTGAGATCATGCCCCACATGAATAATATGTTAGTGTTATGTGTGTGGTCCCCCTGTCTCCGTCGCCTAAGCAAGCGTGGAATGCAGGATCCATGGGAACACACATGTATTAGGTACCAAAAAAAAAAAAAAAAAAAAAACATATTGAGAAAAAATAGTATTTGGTATTTTCAAGTTCTCCCTGTCTCCGTCGCCTAAGCAAGCGTGGAAAGCAGGATCCATGGGAACTTGTAAATATTTTAGTAACCGTTGAAAATAAATGGGGAGTATCTCGACACACTAGGTTTCATATCGGTACTAACCTTCAGACAGATATGGGACACATCGTTCGCCTTGGTCAACACTTGCAATCTTCTAAAGTCTACGTTCATCTTCTAAGTCTTTTCATGTGATGGGTGGTTAGATAACTGTCTGAGTAGAACTCTGTTGTCTGAGATATGAATTTTAGTATGCTCGAGTTAACACTCGTGTACAATGATTGGATTCATAAAGGGTAATGGTTCATATAGCTGAATAATTAAGTAGCCAACTAACTAGCTTGTTTAGTGTCTATCCTTAATCGTTCACGTGTTGCTAAAATCTAGATTCAGGTTTTGTAGGTATACCTCTTGTAAACCCTCACGAGACAAAACTCGTCCACTAGGGACACCTAGGGGTTTAACGGCTTACTGCATATGCTAAATGTAGTCGCGATTCCTGCGAAAGTGAGTTAGGATTTTTACTGTATTTTTAGAGTAGTTTGCTCGAGGACTAGCAAAATAGTAAGTTTGGGGGTATTTGATAGACACATTTTAGTGTCTAGATTGCACCTTAGTTTCTATTAAGTTAGTATTCGATTTTGTAAATATTACGTGTTTTTATGCTTTTGTAGGTACATTTGAAGAATAAAGATTTGTGGAAAAATTGGCTCAAAAAGTGATAAAGGCACCCAAGGACAAGTGTTATTGGCACCCCAAGAATGGATAAGGGACACCCTAGAATCGGCCGAGTCAACCCAGCGGGTCAACCAGGCGAGTCAACCAAGCGAGCCAACGAGTCGACTCAGCCGAGTCACCGATCCGACTCATCGTGAAGAACTGGATTGAACTGGACGTGTTGTTTTCAAGTGATTCTCAAGTTATTTTGCTTCTAGATTGTTCCAACTGTTAATAGATATCACACTCAAGTCAGAAACAGCAAAAGATCCAGTGAAATCAGCTCGGAAATCATGTATATGGCCGGAATCATGATTCAATTAGGATTGAGATTTGTGGGTTGTTTTAGAGAGTTCTATTAGGTTTAGAACTCTCTTTAGGGTTTCTACTACCTATATAAACCAAGAGAAGCCAAGAAAAATCGATACAAAACCTTAGAGAAGAAAATAAAGAATTCCGGCAATTATTCCGTTACCGTCTGATCACTGCTACTGCACCGGCCGGCTGTTCTTCATCCATCACTGTCGTAGAAGACGACTCAGCAACACTTACAACTGTTGTTGAATTTCCTGTTGCGTATTGTTTCAAACCCTGTGTTGCTTAAAACTTTCCTGTAACAGCTGAACCTTCTCCTGTAACGCATATAAGCGTATCAAATCAGCTGTTACAGCGTTATTCCACTTTCTAATCGATATTTTGAGCAATGAAGAGGTCTTTTGAGCAATCTTTTTCCACCATGAGCTAAGTATATTTACTGAGATGATGGATAAGGTAATTTTCTCAATTTTATGTGATATAATTATTTTCTAATAATTATTTATAATTCTTTTGTTATTAGAATTGCATAGTTTTAAATAGTGAAAACGGTTTTCTTTCAACAGTTGTGCTTTTGCCTGATGGATTATGCTTGGTTAATTAATTTTGATAGTCCATGCTTGTGATTTACCTCTGTTTGTTAGCATAACGAAACCAATTTTGGCAATTACTTGCGCTTCAATTAATTTAAAAATAATTATCTGATTATTCACATAGGTTGTTAGAATTACCTGATTCCTGATTCCTGGTCCTTTTAAAATTATTCAAAAATCATCTTTAGGTTATTTAGTCTTTTTCATACTCCTGGAATTCTCTAGAGTTAATTAAAATCATTATTTTCTAAAATCATTACCTTTACAAGTTCGAGAATCGAACCTTTATTTACCACTATATTAAAATCACATCAAGGGGAAGGGGAGAAACTCTACATGGGTAACTCATCTACAACACAGGTTGCAGGAAAATAAAAAGTTTGGTTGAAGCTCTCTTCTAACAAGACTCTCACATTGAATGAAGTTCTTCATGTTCCGGCCATATGCAAAAATCTTGTTTCTTATGGTGTTTTAGATGATAAGGGTTTTAAAATTTTAATTGAATCTGGAAAAGTTGTTGTAACTAATGGTAAGGATTATGTGGGTAAGGGTTATAAGACTGAGGGTCTATATAAATTAATGTAACCTCTGATGAAATGAATAAAATTGATTATTCTTCTTATGTTTGTGTGTCATTAAATGTTTGGCATGGTAGAGTTGGACATGTAAATTAAAAGTCAATGCATAAATTAGCTAGCGTAAGATGCATACCTAAATTTAGTTTGGATAATGAACATAAATATGAAGTATGTGTAGAATCAAAATATGCTAAAAAACCTTAAGAAAAATGTTCAGAGAAATTTTAAACCCATAGAATCAATTCATTCAGACATAGTTGACATGAAATCAACTCAAACTAGAGGTGATAAAAAAAATGGTTATAACTTTCATAGATGACTGTACCAGATACTGTCAGGTATACTTGTTCAGGGGGAAGGATGATTCCTTAGAATCCTTTAAGATGTATAAACTTGAATTTGAAAACCAATTAGATGTTACCATTAAAAGAGTTAGGTCTGACCTTGGTGGTGAGTATGAAATTCCTGTAGGAGAATTTTTCTCACAACATGGCATTATTCATGAGACAACTCCTCCTTATTCACCACAATCTAATGGTGTAGCTGAACGGAAGAACGGAACCCTTAAGTAGATGATTAATTCCATGTTGATTAGTTCATGATTCTGGAAAACTTATGGGGGGGAGTCCGTCCTCTCAGCTTGCTATATCCTGAATAGAGTACCCTTTAAAGGATCAGATAAAAATCCATATGAATTATGGAAAGGTAGACAACCTTATTATGCATACTTCATAGTGTGAGGGTGTTTGGCTAAGGTTTCCATTCGTCCTCCTAAAAGAACTAAGATATGACCTAAAACTGTTGATTGTGTCTTCATAGGGTATCCTAATATTACTGCATATAGATTTATGGTTGTCAGTTCAGAAATTTCTGAAATTGGTTTGAATATTATTATGAAATCTAGGGATGATGTTTTCTTTGAAAATATTTTTCTATTGAAATTTGATTCTCGCATGATATGTATTGATCCCTAGATGTCCCTTCAACCAGTCAGACATTACCTTTACAGGAAGATGAAGTAGAATTTTAGCCTAGGAGAGGTAAAAGGCTTAAAACAGAAAAATATTTTGGGTCAGACTTCATAACATACTTAGCTGAGACCGATCCACATACTTATAGAGAATCCATGACTTTTTCTGAAGCTCCATGGTGGAAAAAATCCACAATTAGTGAAATGGATTCCATCATACAGAACATTACGCGAGAGATTGTAGATTTACCTCTAGGGATCTTCAAAAGGAAACATAAGGTAGATGGGATTGTGGAAAAGTAGAAAGCTAGGTAAGTAGCTAAAGGCTATAAGCAGAAAGAAGTGTAGATTTCTTTGATATTTATTCACTTGTTACGAGAATTACTTCCATTAGGATGTTAATTGTTATTGATGTCATCCATATCTTAGAGATACATCAAATGGATATAAAAACATCTTTTTCTAAATGGTGAATTAGATGAAGAAATTTATATGGACCAACCTAAGGGCTTTTTAGTGAAAGGTTGTGAAAATAAAGTTTCTAAACTGAAAAAGTTTTTGTGTGGTTTGAAACAAGCACCTAAACAGTAGCATGAAAATTTTGATTATGTAATGATTTCTAGTGGTTTTAAAATCAATGAATCTGACAAGTATATTTATATTAAACTTGTGAATGATGCATGTATGATTGTATGCTTGATGTAGATGATATGCTTATACTTGGTACAAACATGTATGTAACTAATTCTACTAAGAACATGATAAATGAGACCTTTGACATGAAAGACATAGGCTCCGCTGATGTGATCTTAGGGATGAAGATTAGAAGAAATTCTAATGGATATAGTCTTAGTCAATCTCATCATGCTAAATCTGTGCTTACAAATTATAATCAGTTTGATTGTAAACCCGTTTGTACTCCGTATGATCCTTGTTGTAGAATCAAAAAGAATAAGCGTAATGGAGTTTCATACCTTGAATACTCACGTATTCTAGGAAGTTTAATATATTTGATGAACTGTACGAGATCAGACATTTGCTTATGTTGTGAGTATGTTGAGTAGGTATACCTGTAATTTGTGGCAGGAGCATTGGAATGCACTTATTAGAGTGATGAGGCAGTTGAAGCACACTTTGACCTTTTGTTTGAATTATGAGAGGTAACATGCCGTCCTTGAAGGATTTTATGATGCAAACTGGATATCAGACAGAGGAGTCTAAGTCTATGAGTGGATATGTTTACACTCTAGCAGGTGGGTCTGTATCTTGGAAAAGTTCCAAACAGAATGTATAGCTCGATCCACTATGGAATCGAAGTTTATTGCGTTAGATCAAGTAGGAAAGAAAATCGATTGGCTAGGATGCTTTTAGAAAACATTCCTCTCTGGCATAGGCATGTGCCAGCAATATCTATACATTGTGATACTCAAGCTGCAATAGGTAATGCTAAAACAAAAACTATAATGGGAAGTTTATACACATTCTTAGAAGATATAATTCCCTGAAACAACTAATCGCAATTAGCGTTATTTTTGTTGACTTTGTGAGGTCTAAGGAGAATATCGCGGGCCCTTTGACGGAAGGTTTTTCCAAGGAGATAATTAGTAATGCATCAAGGGGGATGGGGCTAACCTCATTAAATAAACTTCCCATGAAGGATACTCAATCTTGCTGACTGAAGATCCCAAGATCAAGGTTTTGAATGAGACAACTAATTTATGGTAGTCAGAGAATTTCATTCTCTGTCCCTTCCCTGTGGTGTAGACGTGATAGTGTGACAGCATGTGAAGGGTGGCTTTTTATTAAGTCTTAATAAGTTTTATAGTTTTAATTTAAGATTGAAGTGGGGTGTAGCAGTAAACAGTCTTGACGAAAATCACATATCTGAATGTGGATGTGGGACGCTTCCTATGAGAATGGAGATGATTCTCTAGAGCATTCTGAGAAACGGGATACGTCCAAGGCCAAAATGAAAACAACGGTACGAACTTGAGAGCAATAGATTCTAAAAATTTATTCCAAACTCATTTTCTAATCTGAGAAACTTGTACTCTCTTGATTCGTCTTACAATCACTTCCAGGGATCTATTCTAAACTCATTTTCCAATATGAGAAACTTGTACTCTCTTGATTTGTCTTACAATAAATTCCAGGGATCTATTTTAAACTCAACTTTCAATCTAAGAAACATGTACTCTCTTGATTTGTCTAACAATAACTTCCAGGGATCTATTAATTTTCAATCTAAGAAACATGTACTCTCTTAATTTGTCTATCAATAGCTTCCAGGGATCTATACCAAACTCAATTTCCAATCTGAGAAACATGTACTCTCTTAATTTATCTCACAATCACTTCTAGGTATTTATTCCAAATTCAATTTCCAATCTAAGAAACATATACTCTCTTGATTTGTGTTACCATAAATTCCAGGGATCTATTATAAACTCAATTTTCAATCTAAGAAACATGCACTCTCTTGATTTGTCTTATAATAAATTACAGGAATCTATTCCAAATTCAATTTCCAATCTGAGAAACTTGTACTCTCTTGATTTGTATATCAATAACTTCCAGGGAGTTATTCCAAGTTCAATCTGAGGAGTTCTTTCTCTCCATGAATTGGCTTTAGATAATAATAACATGACCGAAACATACGAAATTGCCATACAAAGCTCCATAACCTTGATATTTTTAGAGTTTCTCATAATTCTTTTGGAGGAACGGTTTCATTGATCAATTTTATGAATGAGTTGAACCTGACAACCTTGGACCTGAGCTCAAATAGGCTAACTATTATCGTAGATCAACACTTTCATCTCCACTCTAATTTTCATAAGTTAGAAACTTTAGGGTTGAATTCATGCAATATCAATGGATATTCCCTATTTTCATTTGTGAAGTGTCGAATCTCAATAGATTGGATTTGTCTCATAATAATATGACAGGACCTATCCCTACATTCATTTGTGAAATGTCAAATATTTATAGATTGGATTTGTCTCATAATAACATGACAGGACCTATCCCTTCGTGCATATCCAAATTAAAAATTTCCTTCCTTAATTTGCCAAATAATAAATTTAGCGGTCCGCTGGTTTCGCTGGTTTTTTCACCTCAAGGTTACGACAATTCGTTTGATATATCGTACAATAATTTGAGTGGTACAATCTCAATAGACAATGGAAGAAGACCATCCAAATTTAAATCCATTGTCTTGGCAGGTAATCAATTTTCACGTTCAATTCTCATTTCCATATGCTCCAATGCTTCACAATCTAATCCTGAAGTTATTGACCTTTCCGAAAACAAACTATCTGGTACTATACCTACTAGTATTGGGTGCTGCACCGATCTTGAGTCTCTAAACCTTGGCTCTAACAATCTTTCGGGAAATGTTCCAAATGAGCTTGAATATGCATCTAGACTGAGTTTTCTTATGTTTCATGAAAACAATCTCAATGGTATCTATCTTAATTTTATCAGTAAACTCCAAGATTTGCTAGTTCTCAACTTAGCAAATAACTATTTCAGAGGCAGTATACCCATTGCGTTTGGTTCAATTGAAGGGCTTTTCGTTCTTTCTTTAAGTTCAAATATGTTCAACGGGTCAATCCCTCAGGGAATTTTTTAATTTGAATCAACTCCAGATATTAAACTTATCCAATAACAATTTCTCGGGAAAAATTCCTAAAATATCAGGGATGTTCATATTCTGGAGGGGATCCAGCAACTCTACATTTTATGGTTATTATGATGTTCAACTGCAAATGATGATTAATGGGATCATGGTACGATTTGAGAAGATATACAACTATAGCTCATGAATTGATTTATCTAACAACAAGTTAGATGGAAGAATTCCCACAGAGATAGGGTTATTAAACAACCTTGTAATGCTTAATTTGTCACGTAATCATTTTTCTGGTACTATTCCTACGGGCGTAGGAAGCATGTCAAGTTTAAGTACTTTGGATTTAAGCTTCAATAGACTGTCCGGAAATATCCCACAATCATTGACATTCCTCGACTTTCTTGGGTTTCTCAACATATTTTACAATGAGTGCTTGCATCATTTGTCGCTAGTGTTAGCTAGGTGTAAGGAAAAGAATTTAGTACTCAATTGGGAGAAATGTCACTTTATGGTTAGATCAGGAATAGTTCTAGGGCACATAGTCTCTGCCAAGGGCATAGAAGTAGACAAAGCCAAAGTAGACATTATCAAGACTCTTCAGGTTCCTAGAACCGTCAAAGACATTAGATCTTTCCAAGGGCATGCAGGATTTTGTCGTAGATTCATCAAGGATTTTAGTCTGACTGCTAGACCTCTTTGCAACTTACTTGCAAAAGATACCAAATTTACCTTCGATGATGACTGTTTAGGAGCTTTCGAGAAGCTAAAGACCCTACTTACTATTGCACCTATAGTTCAGGCACCTGATTGGACTCAGCCATTTGAGATCATGTGTGACGCATCAGACTATGCCATAGGCGTAGTCTTAGGACAGAGGATAGACAAACTACTACACGTGATCTATTATGCTAGCAAAACCCTGAATGATGCCCAGTTGAACTACACCACCACGGAGAAGGAGTTGTTAGCCATAGTGTTCGCCCTGGACAAATTTAGGTCTTATCTCTTAGGATCTAAGGTTATAGTTTTCACAGACCATGCTGCCCTGAAGTACCTTCTGTCTAAGAAGGACTCGAAACCTAGACTAATAAGATGGATCCTGTTGCTGCAGGAATTTAAGTTAGAAATTAGGGATAATAAGGGAGCAGAGAATGTAGTGGCCAATCACTTGTCTAGGCTAGTCTTAGACACTCCAGACGATTCCCCTCCTGTGAGGGATAGTTTTCCTGATGAACAACTCTTTATTGTTTCTGAGTCACCTTGGTATACACACATAGTGAACTATCTTGTTACTGGTCGAATGCCCCAACAATGGGGTAGACAAGATCGTTCTAGGTTTTTAGCTGAGGTGAAACACTTCTTTTGGGATGATCCTTACTTGTTTAAGTATTGTCCAGACCAGATTATTCGGAAATGTATACCTGAGACAGAACAGTCCAATATTATCTCTTTTTGTCACAATCAGGCTTGTGGAGGTCACATTAGTGCCAAGAAGACTGTTGCTAAGATATTGTAGTGTGGATTCTACTGGCCATCACTGTTTAAAGACTCCCGCAGCCACTGTGTTGCTTGTGATAGGTGCCAGAAGCTAGGAACCGTGACCTGTATAAACATGATGCCCCTGAACCCGATTTTGATTATTAAGATATTTGATGTATGGGGTATTGATTTTATGGGTCCCTTTCCTAGTTCTCTAGGTAATCTCTATATCCTTGTTGCTGTAGACTACGTGTCTAAATGGGTAGAGGCGGTGCCGTGTAAAACTAATGACCATAGGGTAGTGGTCCGATTTTTGAATGATAATATTTTTGCACGTTTTGGTACACCTAGGACTATAATTAGTGATGGTGGGTCACATTTTTGTAATAGACCGTTTAGGCTTCTGATGAAGAAATATGGTATAACTCACAAGGTGACCACCCCTTATCATCCCCAGACTAGTGGTCAGGTAGAGGTTTCCAATAGGGAA
>JAJJMC010028559.1:0-13236 GCA_023531435.1 Papaver californicum
AAGCCAAGAGAATCGAACCTTTATTTACCACTATTAAAACCACATCACTTCACCATGGTAATAGAGAGGAAGATCAGTAATCCCTTTAAGATATCGAAATATCGTTTTGACTGCTTTCCGGTGATCTGGTGTAGGGTTACTTTGGTAACGACTTACCATACCCACTAGGAAACTTATGTCAGGACTAGTACATAACATAGCTACATTAGACTCCCAACCGTAGATGAATAAGGTACTTTGGACATATAATTCTTTTCTTTTTCATTCTTTGGGCATTGATCTTTACTTAGGATTGATTCTTTATCCATAGGAGTGTCGATGGGTTTGCAATCATGCATTAGAAAATGTTTGAGAATCTTCTTTATGTAAGTCTCTTGAGACAAACTAAGAATCTTTCTTGAGAGATCTCGTGTTAACACTTAATACATAATTAGCTTCACCCATGTCGGTCATTTCAAAATTAGAGGACAACCACTTTTTAGTGGCGACAATACCTTCGAGATCATTACCAGATAGTAGAATATCATCGACATACAATGCTAGGATAAGAATACGTTTCCTTGGATCGTTTAATGTACATATAATGGTCTTCCTCAATCATCTCATAACCAACAGAGGTGATAGACTGATGGAAACGCATATACCGCTGTCTAGATGATTATTTAAGGCCATAAATAGAACGTTTGAGATGGAAAAATTTGCTCTCTTGTCACTTGACCTCAAAAACCGTTGGTTGAGACATGTAAATATATTCTTCTAGTTCTCCATTGAGAATGTAGTTTTAACATCCATTTGGTACAATTCTAAATCCAAATGTGCAACTATAACAAGCATGATGCGAATTAAGGAAAACCTCACCACAGGGGAAGAAGTTTCCTCATACTCTATACCCTCTTGTTGGGTATATCCCTTCGCTACTAGGATAGCCTTGTATTTGTCAATTGAACAATTTTTCTTGCGTTTAATTTTAAAGACCCATTTATTTCCAATAGTTTTTTTCCCAGGCGGAAGGTCAACATAATCCCAAACTCCATTGTATTCCATTAATTTTATTACATTACGTATACCAACAATTCGTTTGTCGCTTGCAGGTGAGGAACACACTTATTTGTAAGAAGTAGGTTCATCCTCAATACTGGCAACCAATGTGGTCAATCTCGGCCGGTATCGGTAGAAAACCTTGACGATTTCCGAGATTTCGTTGACCGATATTTGAACGCGAATATCGGCTGACATGCCCGTATCTCGGCCGAGACGAGTCACCGAATCTAAGGTAAAATGCGTATTTACTATTGTAATCTAACAATTTCATATTGATTGACGAATCCAACGGTCCAAGAACCTCTTTATCTCTCGATTGATTCTCTCTATCTTCTTTACTTTTCCTGTTTCAGTTTTTGAGAAGGCTTTCAATCTTCTCTTGTTCATCAAACAAGTAGGGTTTCAGAGGGTAAAGTTCATCAAGATTAAGAAACAAATAGCTTTATTCAAATAGCTTCTCCTGTTCATCAAATAAATAGCTCATGTTCATCAAATAAATAACTCTATACCTTCATCAAGATCAGCAGGTAAAGTTCTGGTTTCGATTGTAGTTTTTGGATTTTAATGAGGTTTTGATCAGGGGGTTTTGTTTATTTAAGGTTTTAGAGTAATGAGTCTTCATAAAATTCTATAGCATTTGATGTTTCATCTGTTGACCAGTTAATTGATTCTTCTCATTTGGATTATTATTCTAATCGTTTTATCAAAGGAACTTCTCTCTTTCACAACCATAACAACAATCAATTGGTATAATCATCATCTATTCTTGCTCATTTTCTTTATGATCTCTAATTTGTTTTTAAGATTATTTATTGTAGTAATAATTTACTGATTTCAGGATAAAAGTCGTCGAAGTGCACCAATTGATATTTGGAAATCACAATCTTCCAAGTTTTATACTGGATGTAGTAATAGAGGATCTCATTTCACCCGTAAGCACCTTATTCTTCTGACATTTTGTTGCTTGTATTGTAGTACATTACCGTCTTGAAATAGATTAGAGCACTGTCATATAGTACCTAAACTCAAGTATGAATGTACCCTGCTTGATTATATGACGCAGAACTATCTTAACATCTTGGAGTTAGGCTGTGTTTAATAAATGATCCTGATGTTTATCAAATTACGGTGAAACTTAAAAGAGAAATGTCAGTGACATGCTTGCATTATGTACATGAATGAGAAAGCAATTTTAAATGATGCTCTTCAAATGTCTATTATTTATCTATTCACATCTTGTTATGAAATTAAGGTGATGTAAGTGAGCGCAAGTCGAATGGCTACTTACTTATTGCAACTTGTGGAGGGCTAAACCAACAAAGAACGGGGGTAAGTGAAGCTTTTCTTTTCTTGTTCTATGTTGGAGTTGTACATTTGTGAAGATTTGATTCTTGTTAATCCAAAGGATATCTTCTATTCTTTCTTTTTCCCCTTCTACTGAACTTTTGACTAATAAGCTCAAACCCGTCTGCAAGTCAGATTGCTTTTCTCACACCCTATATTGATTTATTATTGTGTTATAGAAAACTTTTCAAGTGTACCATTGAGAATTGACTCGGAGGCTTGTGTTTTCTTCTGTTTCAAAACTCAGATAACCGACCCAGTAGTTGTTGCACGAATTCTTAATGCCACATTGGTTGTTCTTGAACTGGACCACCACTCCTTCTGGAAAGAGGATAGGCAAGTCAAATGTTATAACTTTGCTTGACATTATGTGTCGTTACATTTGAAAATTTTCCTTTCTTAAAATTTTTGTTTATGTATGATATTTGCAAATTCGCAATAGCTCTAACATTTACATGTATATAAAATTTGGATTTAATATTTGAAAGTTATTCCGAGATTTCACCGTTAATCTCCCGGAGTTATCGTTATCAAGGTGTCAAGGTCCCGGCCGCGACGAGACCGAGATCCGAGATTAACTACATTGCTCGCAACACACATTAATATTCCCCCTTCAATCTCAAAATGACGACGAGGTACTTTTTGACGCTTACTTCTGCGTGGTTCAAGGTCTTGGGGATCTAGTGGTATACTACCACCAGGATGAAGATCACTCCCACTATCTTCGGCGACTATAGGTTGAGAAGACCTTCGCTACCCTTGCTAGAAGATGGTAGATGTCAACATTCTCTTTTAGAAGATGGTAATTCCCTACCCTCGCTAAAAGATGGTAAGATGTCAACATTATGTTCTATTTCAAAGAGTTCCAAGTACTTGTTAATGTCACTGATGCGAGGAAAATCATCATCAATTAAAATAATATCTCTTGACTCTACTTCAGTCACTCCTCCACTTAGATGTTCACCATAAATCACATAACATTGTGAGCAATCAGAATACCTTACAAAGACAAGCTTTCTTGCTCTGGGTCCTAGTTTCCCATGAACATGAGAAGTGTTGTGAACAAAACCAGCTGAACCTCATGGGCGCAAATTGCCTAAATTGGGTTTTTTGCCTTTCCAAAGTTCATATGGCGTAGTAGGAACTGACTATGATAGGACACGGTTCAAAATGTAGGTTGCAGTCATAAATGCATCCCCTCAGAAAGATATTGGGAGGTTGGCATGCGCCATCATTGATCTAACCATATCCAATAATATTCTATTCCTTTGCTTTGCAACATAGTTTTGTTGCGGAGTATAGGGAATAGTAAGTTGCCTAGTTATACCCTTAATCTCACAAAATTCCTTGAACATATCAGACAAGTATTCGCGTCCACGGTCAGTTCAAAGAGTTTTCAAACTCTTCTCAGTTTGATTATCAACCTCTGCTACAAAGCGTTTCAAACAATCCAAGGCTTCATAGCTATGAACGATCAAGTATACATAACCAAATCGCGTATAATCGTCAATAATATAAGAAAATACGAATAACCATGTCTAGATTTAACATTCATAGGTCCATAAATATCATAATGTACCAACTCAAGAGGTTGAGTAGCATGTTTGGCCTTATCAATAGACTTTCTACAAGTTTTTCCTTCTAGACAAGGTTCACATCCAGGTAAGGAGACTTTACCGAGTGAGCCAAGATGTCCTTCTCGAGCTAACCGAGTCATCCTACCTTGCCCGATGTGGCCTAGTCTAGCATACCAAGTCATACAATCAATAATATTATTACTAGCATTAGTCACTAAAGCATTAGAAAAATATAATTAAATGAATCTAACTTAAAGAGGTTATTACTCAAATAACCATGTCCAAATAAAATACCATCAAAAATGATGTCCAATCTGCCGTCTTTCATTTTAAAAGAATATCCAAAACTAAAAAGTGCAATAACTGAAAGTAGATTATGATGAATCCCAGGTACGTAAAGCACATCGTGAAGTGTTAAAATGCTTCCAGAGCGCATAGAAAGTTGATATATACCAACTCCCACAGCTTCTTCGCTTGTGCCATTGCCCATATAGACTCTTTGTGTGGTTCATCAGCCTTTAGTACTAGGAAATGAATATAGTAATAAGATGTGACAAAAATTATCACACCTTAAGATGTGTATTCCAGCCGAAGATAAAAACATTGGCAGTGGGAAACATGTCATTCGGAACGGTGAGTCGTTGTGCAGTGAAATCATATTTTACAATATTTGAGTTTTACCGCAATATGATTTCAATGCACAAGAACTCACCATTTCTCGTATTTCATGCTCATGAGTAAAACAAAGTGGAAATTCTGAAATTAATTCTTTTCCCAATATATGATTTTACTTGTGTTTGCACTCTTTGGTGATCCTAAGTCCAACTGATTATCAAGGAACTTTTGAAGTTGAATCTATAGGTCTTAACATATTCCATGTAAACCATTCAGTATCTAGTATAAGTGCTTAATGTTTTCCTGCATCCAATTAACAAGTTTTAATTTGTTTATCTTCAGTTCAGATTTTCAGTAAGTTAAAGCCGATGATAGATCACATGTGCAGGAGCTTACTATGACTACGGCTACAAACCATCCACCACACTATCAAGTTTGTAACCGTAATCATACATTAGCTCCTCCACATGTGTTTTCATTCCTGATGATAATTAACAACTCTAGACGGAAAGATAAGGGAGCTGACATGCAGTTGTGAGGCAACAAATTGTGTACCAGAGGTGATATACGTGACTGCAATCTTGAACATTGTTTCAGCTGCAGTTGGTGGCATATCTGGCTCAAACAGAAGAAAAGAAGCATGTTTTTTTTCCAACTAAGCTCCGACATCTATTCTTTTTCTTAACTTTAAGTTCGTCAAAGAATTTTCATACCTTTAAGACCTAGGGAATTTTAAAACCCTGCAGTCAACTTACTGGTTATTTTTGTTTTGTGCTCCTCCAATGTATTTTCATAGTCATATCATATGTACTCTTCTGATTTGTGGACCATTTGTGGTTTAGTTCTAGATGTTGTAGTTTGCAGACTTCTGTCAGCTCAATTATCTTATGTACGTTTTTATTTGTCGCTCATGCCACCCTCCATGTCATAGTTACTTTGGTATGTTCTTTGTATTTTTCACATATTTGGTTTTGAATGGGCTTCACTGCCGTTTTACAACCTGCACTGCAGGCACTTAATATTTAACCTCTCAAATGTTTTCCTTCCTTACTGCTTGCTTATTCTAAGAAAACACAATAAGTTGGCATTTTTGCAGTCGCCCTTTTAAATTTCAAAATTCTTATGCACGACGCCTATACCCGAGGTGATACTGCTCCTCCGTGATTGTATTTGTACTCGTATGAATTTTTGAAATATTTAAGCAAAGCAAACAAATAGTATCCCAAAGTTGCTCTTGCTTCAAATTTCATCGCTGCTAGTTATTCGTATATAAAGTATGTTAGAGTACATTATTTCACAATTGGATCTGTGGCGCAATGGTAGCGCGTCTGACTCCAGATCAGAAGGTTGCGTGTTCGATTCACGTCAGGTTCAACTTTTATTTTTTTCCTATTTTTTTTTGTAAATAACGAATATATTGAAAACAGCTAGTTATTCTAGGTCCGGTACCTACATGATTACGAACAATCAGAGCAAAGCCAGCGTTATAATTTGGCAATTTGAGTCCTTCCAAGCAGCATCCGCATTAACTTTTAGGTCCTGCTCTCGCTCCTTCAAAGCAGCGTTAGATTTTGATTTATGATGTCTGCAAAACTCAGGGAAGCCAAACAATCAAATCAATGGTCACCAATTTTGCTGCAAGGCATAACAAAACCCTGAAATAGAGACATTAACATGCAGCCAGCATATTCCACCACTTTGTCTCCCTTCAGCCAGCATGCCAGAATATTGGATAAAAATTAGGCGGCCTTTAGCTACTCAGCCGTCTATTTGGAGATTTTTAACCGCTCAACTAGACCCTTTGACTGGACATGGCAAAGGTAGAACCTGTTTGTTGGGTTATTAGAGACTGAGCTGTAAAACAAACCCAACAAATTACCAATGTGAGCTTTCAATTTATAAGTTTTGTTTTCATTTATATCAAATGCGCTTAACAATCTAACCAACTAAGATTTTTCATTACTTAGCAGCGATGAAAATTGTTTGTTTTCCGCACAAGTCATATTAATCGTCGTTCATGGTTCGCTATGTACTTCCCAATCACGTTACTACTCACATAATTGACGCACTGATATTGTTTGCAATATGTTTAGCACAATCTGTAATTAAATGAAACTTCTCATGGCTCTCGTGAGATGGGGTGGGAGCAGGCGTATAAACTGGTGGATCCGTGTAAGATGGGGTGGGAGCAGGCGTGTAAACTGGTGGAGGCGTGTAAGCGGGGTAGCATCTGTATAAGATGGGATGGGAGAAGGCGTGTAAGCTGGGGGTGGTGTTCTTCATGTAAATAGCGAACTGGAACTGCTATGGCTTGAAAGGAAAACTAAGAGAAATCAGAACTACTAAAAAGATGATTGAAGAAGCCATTGAGGTTCCTATTGTAGCCATCTTCTTCTGTTGTATTCCTAATGGGTTTTTAAGTTGTGATGTTTATGGTGCATTTCTTCATCCCTTTAAATAGGCTTATTATGTTGTCAAGTCGTGAAAAGATAATAAATTATTGAAAGAGTCTGTTTGCAAAAATTCCATTTTGATGTGAAGGTACTGATTTGATCATTCGACTTGGCTGTCTGTGCTTGGTATATATAATTGGAAGAAGATAAAAATACTTGAAAATTACTCTTTTCTTATTTCCTTAAGAGCATCTGCATCTCCAATATATGAGAAAATCTAATTTTTCTATCCCCTAAAATTTTAGATCCCCATCCAACAAATCTAGTGGTTAGATATTATGAACTACGAGTGTGCAACATGGTGTGATATGGACATCAAAAGGTTTTACGGAAAGTCTTAACTAAATTTTAGCTAAACTTTTATGTCATTTTCTTTAACTATTTTTTTTTATCGGTTAAGATTTTGATGCCGATAAGTTTCAAACTCATATCAACGGTATATCATAAACCAATAACTTTACCATTGTGTTACACTAGCATCGGCCTTGTGCATTCATTTATTTTATGTGTTTTTTAACGAGTAATGAGAATGTTTCTTAAGTTATTAACTACTGATTGTCAGTGGTAATATTTTTTATCCGGTAAGACTTGATCTCTTCCGTTTGATTGTGATGCAGCATAATTTGCTAATTGGTTGTGCAATTATCTTGTTGTTTGTTTTCTTTTTTCCTTTGTCGACACAAATTATAAGGACCTATTCTACTGCAACTCCATCATCTCTTACGCTTTCTGTTTACTGTCGTAATAGGACATGGGCACTTTAATATGTTGTGACTTGGATGCATACTTTGGAGTTAAAAACAAATCTACTCACAAGGACTAATAACTGCAGCCCCCAACTAAAATGACTCTATTTTGTTTTGTTTACTAGCCCCTTTTAATACCTACAGTCCCCAGTTAAACGAGGTTCTAATAGTCTTGCTATTTGTGCACCGTTTATATCCTCCCATGATCCATCAGGAATCCTGATTCAGGACCATCAAGAACAAAGCAGCGAGTAGATGAAAAACTAAAACGCAACGAGGAACGCATAAAAAATGATTGTAATGCAGCACTGATGTCTCTTGTTTAGGGCCGCCGATGCTACATACCAGTGGTCGTTTTGGAGCCAATAATCAAACATCAGCTCAGTTGATGTAGGAATTAGCTTGAAACCAAGCAGTTTTGATCTAAAAGTCCCTACACTAAAGCAGCTAGTGTATTTAATCAATGAAACGTAGTAATGCACTGCAACTGTGCATTGCATTATTTTGGGACCTAATTTATTATGGAGCAAAACAATAAGAGTGTAAGCACCACCACCACCACAATTGTTCGATGACGACGCTCACCTGCCCCGACTTTTACTCTAACACATCTTATTGTTTGATTGGTTCGTGCGAATTATGGTGTTTCAATTCCCAACTTATTAGAAACTCCTTGCTTCAGCTCAGTTGCATTGCATTGTTTTACATGAAGTCTTTTACCTCTCTATTGCATCTCCAGAGTTGGAAAGTGAACTCAAGGAGATGGTGACTGAAGTTCACTGCCACATACTCTTGCGACAAAAGTGATAACAGTGGATTGTGGAATAAGATAATTATTAGGGTTGATTCAGCAAATAAAGCCAGTTTCTCTATTTTGAAGTTTGGACTTCTCGAATTATATGTTATTAGGGAAACGATAAGCACAACAAAGTCGTTGTAGTATAGTGGTAAGTATTCCCGCCTGTCACGCGGGTGACCCGGGTTCGATCCCCGGCAACGGCGTCATTTTTTTATATTTTTTTTAGCATAAAACTTCTTGAATTACTGAAGCTATTGCATATAGGTTCTCGGTGGCAGTAAGTGCATTTTGAGGCTGGACAGCATTGAAAAGAACCTTCGTGTTTGAACAACTGTTTCTCATGATTGTTCTGTTTTTTGTGTATTTATGATGGTTCGTAGATATATTCCAAAGAAAAGGATTCATGTGATAATAGAGCATGTCCAGCCATCAAGATACAGGGGAAGATCGAGTCCAAATTAAGCAAAGAAGGTTCAGAATGATAAGTTGAAGGCCGAAGCGAAAGCTCGTGGGGAGGGAGGGAGAAGATCAATACTAAGAGACAATTGATTGACTGGTTTACAAGATGGGATAAATTACATCAAATCTCATTTGGTGTTTCCGCAATTACAGATTCCTAAGAGGAATTCAAATTCATTAATAGGATATAGTTATTTTCAAGTGCGTTGAAATCGTAAAACAATGGCCAAATAGATGTAGAGCATATTTACCCTATTATTGATAACAAAGCTTAAATCAAAACTTTTAAATTTTCGCACACACGAATCTTGCTACCTACAGAACACAGTTAGCTATGCAAGAATAAAACAAATTCCAATGCATGTAGGATTCGGTTCTCCCGCTAAAATGCGTACTTCAATTTATTTATTTCTAAGGGAAAAACGTGTACTTTGTTAACCAAGTGCCACTAGACTCTCTACATAAGTATGTCTACCGGTCCAGGCTCCTAGATGCTGACGCATCTTGGTAACTTCAGATCTTTGGTGCACAGAATCAGACATAACAAAATGAACATCGTCGTAACCCGTTTTGGCTATGAATAGAACCTTTCCATTCTTCAATTCCCATAGTAACTTCATATAGTACAAGGGTCTTTCAAGCGGGAGTTGAGCAATGAACAATTTAGTCCAGGATTCTCTCACTTTATAGTCCTTTATCGCCCAAACTTAACCATTATAATAACCATATTGCGCTACGCAAAGGCACCCTCTTAAAACACCCAAACTCCTCTTGTTATTCTTGTCGCAAACTAGCTCATCAACTTTGTGAGTAAGCGGAACTTTCCTGAAATTGTTGTCACGTATATCAAAAGAAACAACTTCACGTCCAAAAGAACCCATCGAGCAAGGCTTCAATCCAGTGAAGAAGTACTCCAATATTAGTAGATATTGCAGCCTTATGGGACACAATTTTATAAGGAATGATGTCAGGTAATGTTCTCCATGAATCTGATCTTAACGAATACACCTGCACTATGCAACCAAAACAAACTTCAAAGCCAAGACTACTATCATAAACGCAGACATCATTAGCTTTCACAATAGTGTAATCATCGGTATCGCAGTTATAAACAAACCCATAAGCGGGGCCGTCGAAATTATGATGATCACAATCAACTTTCAGAACTATTGTATCCTTGAACTATTTAGTTGTTGGATTCCAAACACAAAGAACTTCCTCCTCTGTAGTATTGTTGATACTTCTCATTAAAATCAAACCATTACGAGAATCATAGCATTGAATCTGCCAATTTTGATACCCTTGAGATTCATATGGAGAATCCATCTCAACAGGTTCCTCGTAGTAGTCATCTTCAAATGTTGATAATAATGAGGATTTACTTATGTGCAAATAAAACTCACTAGCATCATTGATTGAAAAACAATTAAACCGTTCGCTTTCGATGCTTTGCTTAAGATGCAAGTTTATGAAAATAAGGTCTTTTAACAACTAATTGTACCAGTATTTTCTTAAACCCCTGAATCATGCAATGGACTTCACAGTTAGTAACGAGAGGATGTTGGTAATGACATCTTCTAGGAGAATCTCTCCTTGGTCGTTTTCTCCTTCAAACACAGGCGCTATAGGCATTTGTGACGTTTTTTCTCCTGTTTTTGTAATACGGAAGAAGAAGAACCAGAAAGTAAAAACAAATAAACTTGTTGTGATAAAAGCTTCTATGGTATCCATGATATCACAAAAGCATTGAAAAAACTATGAATATAATATATAAAGGAGACTCGTACTCTGCCTCCGTAACAGAGACCACTCTGCATATTCTCATCCATGACCGTAGCTTTTATAAGAGTTGAAATATGAACTGGTTCATGATCAAACACGACTTCAGATGGAGGAAACATAACGTTCATCAGTCTTATGGAAAATATAGTTGGACTCGGTTTAAGTTTGGATATCTTCTATTCCACCTCTAAGTCTTATTCCATTGGAAGATATTGTGGTTTTTTAAATTGAGGTTTTCTTTCAGGAGAGTTCTATTTGAACTCAAACTTCATGTGAATTTTTTTTTTCTTTCAATATATATCTCTTTTTTTTTAAACGTGGAAAAAGGTTGCAGTAGACGAGCATCTGACGCCTATTGTTAGGTTTGAATAATATTTTTTATTTTAAAGAAATTTTGACCTTTCACGAAATCTTCCCCTATTATAAAATACATCAACATGTAGAAATGCACGGCACATTATTCTATCTTCAGTTCTGAACTCAAAACTAATTTACACCACCGCAGATACCTTTGAATAACTAAACCACCATCGCAATCGCAAACCACCAACATGTAATTTTAATATTCTCTATTTTATTAATTTTTTAATTTGAGTTTTTTTTTTGTTTTGATTTTGGCCTATTTTGTTTCAGTTTGAGGTTTTATTGTTTCGATTTTAGGTTTGTTTGTTTCGATTGTAGGTTGTGCAGACGCCGGACGCGAGTTCAAAAGGTAATCAAACAGTTAATCATCATTCATCCGTTTTGATGTTGCCATTTTGTATTAAAGTCCAGTGGTTTATGTCATTGTAATTCTTACGTATGTTAATAAAGCTCTTGTTTTTTAAGGGATGAACACTAATTACCGTATCTTGGACAGTCAAGCTGTGATTAAAAGTCTAATGAGCATGTAATGTGTGGTTACCATTTTCATGGTTACCACAACCAATGATTCAAAAGTGAAGAAAAACAATTATGATGAAATTAAAATATAGCAAATGTTGTGATTACCATTTTCATGGTTACCACAACCAATGATTCAGAAGTGAAGAAAAGCAATTATGATGAAATCAAAATATAGCAAATGAAACAAGAGATTGACACCATTACATAACGTGGTTTGACAACGGAGTGTCTAAATCCACGGGTAATAAAATATTTGCATGTTTTTATTCATGGTTGTATGTTACAAAAGGATAAAATGCTATATGTTTCAAGTAAAATTCATTAAAGAATGATTGAACTACGAAATTATTAACACAAGTCCCATACCTAAACTTTTTCCTCTGATCCTGTTCCTTTTCCCAAATTTTCCATCCCTTATTTATGTCTTTGAGCTTGGTATTTATAGTAATTATCATGGGTCCCCCTCTTCTTTCTTTCCACCTATTAGTTCTTATCCAAACTTTGGAAAGAAACTTATCCCGCATTCTTATTTGTATTTCCCGCAGGACTTGACTTGCGTACTTCTTATTTCTCTTAGTTTCCCGCTTGGTGACCTCAATTCTTTGGCGGATTTATATTTAAGTTATTTCTTTTGGATTTTGATGAATGTTGCGGTCTTGGCATGTCCGACATGTGGTTATTGAAAGTGACTTGTCATGTCTTAGCTTCTTCTGTTCCGCAACTTGCACAACTGAGACGTGTCCATCATGCATCGATGTTCGTCAGTTCTATACACTGTGTCATGCTTTCCTGCAACTTGCGTGTCTGTCATGCAGCGAAGGTGTTTATTTCGTACATTGTATCATGCTTTCCCGCAACTTGCGTGTCAATCATGCAACGAAGGTGGCTGTTTCAGTACTTATCTAATGAGTTTTGTTTCAGTGTTTCTTGTTCCGTCATAATCTGATATCCTTTCCATAATATTTGAACACGTGGTGTTAGGAATTTAATACCCTCACATAATGGCATCTTGAACATTTATCATCAAAAAAAAAAAAAATCTAACTTTGCTCAAATCATTCAATTGAATTTTTTGCTCATTTTAAGCTTTCTTCATTCATGATTTTATCTGCAAGATCTCTGTGGGATTAGAAGGGTTCAACTGAAAGGACTATTATGTTGAAAGGGGTTGAACAGCTCATTTATAGTCCCACATCGATATTTGAAGAGAACGATATTGCATTTAATATAGGTTTTAAACACCTATCTATCGAGCAACGATATTATTGGCACAATGTGGATTGGGTTCCCATGATATTCAGATCATCTGAAGAAAACGTGCATCAATGAGCACACTTTTTTGTTTTGGTATATGGAAAAGGTCCAACTGTACAAACTAAATTTTCTTTCATATTCTCTTCTAGTTTCCCCAATCCTAGAATTAACTAAAGTTCCATCAAAAAGCACAGGAAAAAGAATTAACTTAAGCAACTCATTGGAGAAAAATCTCACTTAGTTGTACTTGTATTGTTTACTGAATAGTGAACTAATACCCC
>JAJJMC010028559.1:13336-27038 GCA_023531435.1 Papaver californicum
TCTAGTTCTTCTTAATATCTTTTACATGGGACCAGACACAACAACACTTTTGTCACAGTCAACCTTAAAGGTAGGTAGGTACAAGGGATACACTTTTGTCACTGTCAACCTTAAGGTAGGTAGGTACAAGGGATACGGAGGATGCGTAAAGGAAAAAGAAATACACCTTGGAAAATAATGAAGCCGCATTTTTACATCTTCTCTTCAAATATATATATTTCTTTGCAGGAGCATCCTATCCTTTAAAATCTCTACATCTAAAGAATGTGTGTTTGTAACCGCAAACAGAATCATCACCGATTTTGAAAGGCCTCTATTGCCTTCTTCCACTGCCATGCTCTTTGTTTTGCATCCTCAAAAGACATTACCTTTTTCGGCTGGAAACAAGTAAAAAGTTCAGTAGTGTGAGTCAGAGAAAGTGGAGAGAGCTAAGAATGAAAGACAAAAAGGTACAAAAGAAAGGAATATGCATACCGTGCAGATCTTAAAATATGAAGAACTTGTTACTTGAATGGTAAGGTCTTGGGGGTTATCAGCCTCAGACCATAACACATTCCCCTTAAGGGTCATCTTTGCAGGGTCCACACAAATCAATTTGGGTTTGTCGGTAAGAATAAGTTGCACCTTCTTGTTAGCAAGTTTCTGTACCTTTTTCACCATTGAGATCATAACGATCGACTCCCCAGGATCCAGAAATTGTTGCCTGTTCAATCAACATGCAAACAGCTGAACCATTGAAAAGCTAATAACAAAATTCATGTGCTTGAATTATGATAAATTGCAAGTTAGATGGCAAATCTTCTCTAAAAGATCTGATAGTTCTCAAGAGAGGTCCTAGTTCCACCAAAGAAACATCTATGTAAGGGATATCATCTAATTAAGGTTGAGATTGTGATTCTAAAGTATATCAAACAACAAAAGGATGGAGTATCCAAAACAAACCCAATTAAGAAAGTAACAGTTGATGAATTCAGACAAAAATCCAAGAAGAGACAAGGAATTACTGCGAAGAATGTGCATAGAACAAAAAATGAAAAGGTTTTAACCGATACCATCTTGAATCGAACGAGTCAATGGAAGCAAGTCTAGTTATGTGAGCAGATGCTTCAGAAGATGAAGTGGCAGCAGCGCCACTGCTTCCATCATTGAAACTAAATGAACCATCCCCGATGTGAGAAAGGTTCCACCCAGGATCCTGAGCTTCATCAGCCTCCACCGCCTGAAACCAAAAGAGTTTGTGCGAGGTGTAAGTTTATGCTTTCTGAACCTTGGAAACAAGAAAGCTTTGTATCGCATCCATAAGAAGCTCAATTTATTGCAGGAGGATACCTTGGTTTCCAAAGCTAGTTTGGGAGGCGATTGCCGTCTTATATTTTTCCAGTCGACACCCTTAAAGAAGGGATGTGTCTTAAGTGAAGCATAGCCATCAGGCCCAGCACCTGGTCGTTGGCTGGGATCTGTGTCCTGGATTGAAATAGAGCGAAAAATCAAAGGTATTTAAAGTAATGCTCAGAAAAATTTACATCTTTTAAATGTAAAAATACTAAATAAATGAATGAGTGGAAGAAAAAGACCCGAAATAGTTCAAGGAACTTAACATACAGTTTAATATGAGCTTATACTTATGACTGCTAGATACAGCTTCAGTAATTTGCTCTTACCAATAACTTGTCAATAAGGTCTCTAGCTTCTTTAGTAAAGTACTCTGGAAATTTTATGTCTCTGGCAATAATTCTTTGAAAAATTAGCCATTCACTTGCATCTTTGAAGGGAGAAGTTCCAGATAGCATCTGATACAAGGTGCACCCCAATGCCCAAAGGTCATTTCTGTTTAATACAAGAATAGTCAGTTGCCATGAAAACAAAAAATGGTATGCAAAAGCTGCTATAATGAAATGCCAATATGCGTAACAGCAGTATATATGTTATAGTTTTGCGCCAAATGGAGATATATTAGGATGTAAAAGAACAATATAGGTTTTCACTACTTTGCCTAATCAAAATGTCATGCTGGTGGTAATAGCATACAAGTCTTTGGATAACTAAATGTTTCCTTACCCAAAAGTTGCAGGGGCCGAATTAAGAACTTCTGGAGGGACATACGCAGCAGTTCCCACAAAGGTGCATGCCTTTTCACCTACCGAAATACACAAATTTATCATTTAAGGTACCAATCAAAATTCATGGCAAAGTGGTTCTCTAAGGATATTGTGAAAACTTACTTGATGGTGCAGATGGAAGGACTGATATTTGGCTGTCCTCCATAGGCTTTACACTACCAAAATCAGCAATTTTAATATGCCCTTCTGCAGTAAGTAGCAAGTTCTCTGGCTGTCATTAGAAAAGTTGTTAGCATGTTTTACATGCCCATCATATGAAAGTGAATGCAAGCAGAAATACCTTAATATCTCGATGAATTAATCCTACACCATGCATGTATTCCAGAGCATCAATCACTTCTGCTGCATAGAAGCGCGCTTCATTCTCTGATAGACGACCTTTCTGTACCAGGCCAATAAGTAAATAACATAAGACTCATACATCAATAGTAGCTAACGTCTTCTACAAACAAGGAATTGAGAAGGACGGAACAATCGAAATGCTCTTACCCTTATTATCTGATCAAAAAGTTCACCGCCTTCACAAGATTCAAGTGCCATGTCTTCAAAATATGATAAAACGGAACCATGTCAGATTAACAACGAACATATATCTACAATAATGTACATATAATACAGAACGTATACCACAAACATAAAGACCAATAATGATGGAGAATAAAGCCAGAATACCTACACAAAGAACAAGTGTCTTGAAATGTGAAAAATAGACGAATAATCCCAGGATGATCCAACTGATCGAGTACAATCCTTTCCAACTTAACATACGATGTTTTATTTTCTTTCGTAATAAACTTCTTGTCCATAATCTTCAACGCATATACGATTCCTGTATCCCTCTTCTTCGCCCTCACAACCTGATGATAATAAACTTCTTCCAATTAGCCAACAACACTACCAAAAAAAACTACACCAACTAAACGGCGTCGCCAATGACAACAATTCAAATTCAAAATTTTCAGAACAAACAAAACCCAAGAAATTATGTGTGTATCATCTATTACCCATTGTTTGCAGTGCTTCAAATCAGAATACTATTATGGAGTTTTTCCCCCCTAAATCATACTCTCAAGTTATAAGCCCTTTAATCTCTGTTGGCATTTTCTCAAACAGTTAAGATTTGAGTCTAAAATTGTTTACTTTGATCATCAAAATTTCCATAAATTCATGTAATTACTACAATTGGCAGCTCAATACTGATTCCAATTTGAGTAAAGTTTACACCTTTTGATCAGATCCCACAACCCCCATTCTATACCTAACTCTAAATTTCTCATAGTTTTAGCAGAAAATTCTAATAAACAAAATCATTTTCAAACCCCATAAAAAAAGGTAAAAAAAGGAGGTACCTTTGAATAAGAACCAACACCATAGATCTTCCCTAATTGAAACTCTTGAATACTAAACTGTTATTGAGGTGCTCTAAACACAAAACTCTTTGATTTTAGAACTGAGTTATTATTACTATCTGGGTTTTGAAGATGAAGCTTTGGTTCAAATTCTTTCTCCATTTCTCCTCCTCCTCCACAACCACCTTCGCCCAATGCCAACATCTCTTCACAGGAGAAGAGAAAGAAAGGAGTAAATGGATTTTCTTTTCACGGCTTCCAACAAAAAAGAAGAAGAAAGACCGGTCAACGAAAACAGAAGAAGGAGATGAAGAGAATCGAATTCCCCATCTATCTATCTCTATCCCTATCTCTCTCTAGAGATTCCCCAATCACTGTGAAAGCAAATTTGTAGTATTAAAATCAAAAAGGAAAAAATTAAAGTGAATGTTTTCTTTCTTCTTCTTTACTGTACTTATTCTACTGAAAAAGAGTAATGAATAGTGTCTTTCAATGACACACAAATTTGGGTGCCCAAAACTAACACGTTGTGTGCACCATCTGTTGTCCCCATAAC
Source organism: Papaver californicum (assembly GCA_023531435.1). NCBI lineage: Eukaryota > Viridiplantae > Streptophyta > Magnoliopsida > Ranunculales > Papaveraceae > Papaver > Papaver californicum. The sequence goes on from JAJJMC010028559.1 coordinate 17,362, forward strand.
ATAGATGCATATCCTCTTAGAACATCCACAATAGGGTCAGTCAGCAACAAACACCCTATTAGGTGGATTTTTAAATTTTTGCAACATTACTAATAGGAGTTTATTTGGGGCAACCAGATACAGAAGTACTCTGTTTTGTAAAAAAAATAAATTGAAAGAACTCTTAGAAATCAAAAGGAAAAAAAAAATTACTTTTTAAAAAAAATTATTTTATTGTTTTAAAAGTTATTTTAAAGCTAAATTCCAAAATTCATTTCTGATTATTCGACTTAATTAAGTTTTATGTAGTATCCAACCATGATTTCAAACTTAATCAAACAATTCTAGAGTTTAAATTTTTAAGTAAAATGTTGAAAAGTTAACGAAATATCTAACAACAGCAAACCAACATAATCCATATGAGATGGGGCAATTGCCCTCATTCATGCTTGCCCACCAAGTGTATATCGTCCCTATAAAACCATTTATTTTTTTTGCCCCAGATACATCATTTCGTATCCCGGCTCCGCAGTTGCATTCTTGTATCTCACCGTGATTAATTCATAATGAAAGTTTTATGGTTACCATTGGTTCTTAACTTAGTCACCATCCAAGATCCATTCTTAGTTTATCAGATCAAAAATTATTGTGTATTTTTATTTGAAACTTTGACAATTGAGCTCAACGTGATGAGCATTCTCTTCTTCTTAGCATTTTAATACCATTTTTAAGAAAAAAACAAGTAAACAAGTCTCCAGCAAGATTATTTTTGCATGAAATTTATTCCGCAACTATATTTTTTATAATCTCTACAAAATGAACAAAAGAAAAAGAAGTGGATGATGACAAGTCACATTGTTATTGAACTATTGATGAAAAAGTGATGAATTTGAATCCATTTTCCAACCCATACTATGTTGTTTTCTTTTGTCTTTTCTTTTTTTTTGGTTTTTGGTTTGGAAAAAGAAAGTTAGGTATGGGGTAGTGCTTGTCTCCAAGCAATAAACAGCCTTGGCATTATGTATTGGTGAACCCTGACTGCAGCAAATTATGCACAAGTACGTATAAGGATTCCATAGCATTCATGGAAAAGCAAGTAGTCAAAGGAGTTAACTCTCAATTTTAATCGAATAAACCATCTATCTTAGAAGATTTTTTTGGTTATAAAGGATCATGCTCAGATCTCCTGGTAGACCCATAGATACTGTGGACTCTCAATCTTGGTTGACCATACTAAGCCAATAGTTGCATTTATTCTTTGTAGGTTTGCAACGATATGTCTGGGAGTTGTTTTTTTTGTTGTTTTCTTTTTTGTCGAAGGAAAGCTAAAGTTTCAGTAGACATGTTGTAAATAAATGTACATAAATTTTGAGTACATCTATGAAAAATATAATAAATTATACTATTTTTGTTTCAGCAAAAGTGTTACTATCACTTTTTTTTATTTTGATCTATTTTTAGGTTAAAATGAAAAGGTGATAATAACATTTTTGTTGAAACAAGGGAGTATAAATAATGATGAGGACTCTATAATAATTAAAATATATCAAATGTACTAATTGCCTGTAAATTTAAGGAAAAATTGATGTTTTTCGATACATGGTTCTTGAGTTCATATCTTCTGAGCCTTCAAACTTTGATTCTCTGTTAAAAATGTGTAACTAGTCCATATAATTGTAGTTACCATTCATAATTGGCAATCGTTTGACCATGTATGTATGGATCCACGTCATATTGGAATGAAGTATATTCAAAGATATACTTAAATATACGATCAAGCTGATGTTGAGTATATCAAAGATTGTTTATATATATATATATATATATATATATATATATATATATATATATGTTTGTACTAAAAATAATTTTCAACACAAAACACAATTAATTTGTTGATGATGGTGTGAAATAAGATAAAATCACGAATTAAATTAAATCTCACTATAATAATATAAATGTTGATTTTCGACCGGAATATATCATTTTACATGGACCTTGAAATGACTAGAATACCCCTATTTGTACCATTATTAAAAAGCATATGTATGAGTCGCACAGGACACTTTATAGTCATAATCTTGCTAATATAGAAGCTCGGCTAGACTTATTTTGGAATCCCATTTCGTTTATTAGGGAAACGTACTGGGCTTAGTTTGGAAGCTCAGTTGGTTTATCGTAGAAGCCACCTTTTATTTATTATAGAAACATACTGAGCTTAGTTTAGAAGCCTAGTAAGCTTATCGTAGAAGCCTTCTTGTTTATTGTAGAAACATTCTGGGCTTATTTAGAAGTCAAGTTTGCTTAATATGAAAGCCCGTTGATTTATTATAGAAACCAATTAATTATTTAAGATAATTATTAATCCTATTCAAATAGGCTAATTATTTATAGTTATTAAAAAAGTAAAAATTAACTGTTAGTCTTATTTTCATTGGACTTTAGACAGTCTGGTCCTATCTCCTAAAGCCTGACGTTTTAGTCTTTTTTTTAAATACGGACATTTTAGTCCTTTTTTATCCGGGTTAATCATTTTTCTCCCGATCCAGACAAATTTGTTTTCTCTTATTACCCTAAATACCCTTTGATCGATTTCACGTGCAAAACTGGTTATTTTTATAAAAAAAATCAGATCTAAAATTTTCGAGAGAAAGAGAGGCAATTAGGCCTTTTATTCTTTTCTGTGATTGTTTTCTCCTATCCAAGATAAAAGATCAAACATGTAAAAAACAGAATGAAAAATTGAAGCAAATATTCATGCCACCAGAGTGATTGAATTTGAAATCGCCAAAGTATTCTGAGCTTGAAACTTCTTTGACGATGAAAGAATCTGAACCAATGGAGATGAAATTAGTTTCTTAATTTGAAATTAATTAATAGCTTAATTCAAGGTTCTGGTATGATTTTCTCCAAGACCTTTTATGTTTAATGTTTACTTCTAATATGACTAGATTTTGTGCTACTGGCAGTAAATACTCTAATACTTACTTCGATTTCAAATATTATAGTTATCCAAGTTTTTTTTAGTATATCATGATATTTTCATCGATACGACGTTTATTCTAATCTTCTCCAGAAACAAAAAAAAAAAAATTAGGAAATGATTTTCATCGATCATGTTTTGTTTATGTTTTAGGATTTTCATGTGCTCAATTTTATTCTTCTATGATTATTTCATCAATTGTTACATTCTCAAATCTTGAATATAGCATTTTAATTTTCATTTATCCCCTGCGTGATATATACGGAATACTAATATAGATGGATTAAAATGCTAGTGTAACGCATAGTTTAATTATTCCTTGGTTCATTTTCTTTTTTCTCGACAGCTAAACACTTAAGATTAAGTTCGTTTTTGTAACAACTTAATGTAACAAAAAAAAATTCTCTTGTCTATGTTATTAATTAATGTAACAACTTTTTCTTCTCGGTATTTCTATCGGTGGAGGCACCTTTATTCTTGATGTTCACTTTGATATAAAAATAAGATCGTTTATCTAATATTTATTGAGTTGTTTGTTCATCGTCGGTTTATAGGGTTAGGGTGTACAAACATGTAAAAAAAATGATCCCATAAGTTTATGTATGCTAATTAAGGTGTGCAAATTTGTACAAATGTAAAAAAAAATGACTCCATAAGCTATAGCTAGGGTATATAAGCTGGTGCATATGTTAAAAAAATGACTCTATAAGTTATAACTAGGGTGTACAAACCGTTGCACATGTGAAAAAACAAATCCATAGACTTATATTTGGATAAATAACTAGGGTGTACAAACTGGTGCATATGTTAAAGAAAATGACTTCATAAGTTTATGCTTGGGTAAATGACTAGGGTGTACAAACTGGTGCACATATGAAAAAGAAATGACTCCATAAACTATGACTAAGGTGTACAAGCTGGTGCACATATGAAAATCACTCCATAAGCATATGCTTATGTAAATAACTAGGGTGTACAAACTGGTGCACATACGAAAAAAATGACTCCATAAACTACAACTAGGGTGTAGAAATTGGTGCACATGCGGAAAAAAAAAACTCAATAAACTTATGCTCTCATTAATACTCCCTCCGTTTCAGGAAAAGAGTTACTTTCTCTTTAAATTTTTGTTCCAACAAAAGAGTTACTTTCATTTTCAATATAATAAACTTTCAAAACTACCCTTATTATTTTAAGAAATGTTATTATTTTCATTATAAAGATATATGTAGTATTAAACTTTTTGTTAAGGTAAATCTGGAAGTAAATTATAAAAGTTATTCTCTCTCATCTTGCCTTAACAATTGTGCAAATAGGAAAAGTAACTCTTTTCATGAAATGGAGGGAGTATCTAGTATGATCTGTAATGATTTGTTTTAAGTTTATTTTTGGTTTTAAGATTGTTGGAATCATTTTTTGTTTGCTGTTTTTGGTTTATTTTTAGATTATTTCATTGTGATAATAAGACACAATTGTACACATGTTTGATTATTAACGTGCACATAGTTATACACATGATGATTATATTAGTTACACTAGTTCTATATATATTAAATTTAGGGGCTCATAAACTCAAAATGATAGAGCGCCCAAGCCCATCACAAGGTTTACGGAGATTGATGAATAGTCAATTTTTATGCATGTTTTGTAGGTGTGTATATATTGGTATACCAGTAACATGAACATGAACGGGCTAAAACTTTAGCTAGCCCCTTGCTAGGTCCGTTCCTTGAGCGTAAAGAACCTTGATTCATACGTCCTTGCACCTACCGCTACCCGTTAACAAGTTTCTTTTTCAAGCTTCAAAATATGCTGACAAAACCCATGAGATGCGGAAAGAGTTGATGGAATATGCCCACACAACATAAGAAGGTGGTCCGAGGTTTCCACTTGAGAATTGCATAAATTGGGAGATGGTGTGCCGACTTGGATTGTTTTCTATTTCTACTGGGATTCCTCAAGCAACTTTTTATCTCTAGGAGACTATATAAGTCCATACCATTCTCTAAGGAAAATACTCTTCCTCTCCTCTCTAAGATTATACAGTTCTACAAGACTACGCACGCCAACTGCTATATTGATTGGAAGCTACAACAAAGAGAAATTATGACTCCAACTCCAAAGGTTCGAAAATATATTTGGCGTAGGTTATCAGGGTTGAAAGAGAAATACTCGCCAGCATCTTCATCATCATCAATAGCATATGGTCGATCCATGAATATAAGCTATGTTAGTAAAAATGCAGCAGGTTTATTTGAAGAAGTTGCAGAGATGGAGGTTAAAGTTAATCGACTTGTGGCAAAGCTTTAGGATCAATTATCGCGGAAGCAGCAATGTATATTTCAGTATTTTGGAAATTTGATTCCGCGTAGCTCTTTAATTGGTTCATCAGTTGTAATATTTTTACATATTTCAAGACATCAATTATGTTTGTGATTTTAAAAAAAAAAAAAATCGGTAAATAAACCTTAGATTAACGACATGGTCAACACAGTTCTGGCCCGTATTAGTGCAAGAATGACTCCATAGTTGCTTTTCACCATCGCCAGATTCTGATATCTTGGCACCTTCTTCTCCTAGATCTTTCAGTGACACAAAGCTTCTCATGTACGGTATTGCTCTCTCAAAAGCAATCCTAGACCTCTTCAAACATATCATTAATTTTTCTGGGTTATACCGAAAGCGTACAGTCAAACCGAAAGGAACAAACTTTTTCTTTTATGATCACAATGAGGTTTATAATCTGTTACATTGAACACCTTAATCCAATTTCATCTCGATTGTTGGTAGTATTCATCCTTCTCCTCCTTTGCATTACAAGTATTAGCCCTTTGCTATTGAAAACTCCTTTGAAAAGATTAAAATAAAATCGTCAAAATTTGGCTAACGGTAGTACAAAGTTTGACCAAGATTAACCTGTTCTGTCCATGTAACCAAAATGCAAAAAAAAATGCTGCGGCTTAAATTTATCTTCTTTGTCTCTGCTAGGATATGTAAAGGGAACGTGACAGTTAACTAATTAAAAGGATTCGTTGGTCTCCATGGCTACAAGAGCCTGAGTCCTAAAGCAACTCGAAAACTTCAACCAAATGAAACAGAAAGTTTGACTAATTTACAGAAAAACGTAACTTAATTAGCAACCACCACATAGTAACCACCTTCACAGATTCCAAGAAGAAAAAAATCTGCTTAATGGTTCAACACCAAAAACTGCCAACGTAACACAATAATATGCACCTGATATACCTCTCTCGGTATTTTGGTTAAGATTCAGTGTGGAATGTGCATCTGATCTATCAGAGATTACAGACATGAGCCAAAAGCGCAAAACCACCGCTAACAGAAATTGCTGTGCCACTTCCTTCCAAAATCACCAGCTTGATATTTTATCCTCCCTGCAGGCAATCAATTCAGTTACACAAATAAGATACCAAATGAGAGTACAAAAATTCAATATAACACCATAACTCTTGAGTCTTGACTGATTCCCACTGCAAAAATCTTATGCAAACTGTACATTTCAGATTTCCCAACAAAGTACAAGCATAAAATCCAAGAAATAACTATAGTTAATCTCATGATAGCATCGACTCAATAAAGCCTCTTCAAGGCGATTGGCTCCAGTTAGGATATGATAATCAATCACCTCAAACTTGAAACATTTAAGCACAAAAAAGTAGTCCACCAAAAAACAAAATTGATGCAAAAGATGAATTTTATTTATTAGCTCATAAGCAATAGCATGCTGTTTATCAGCTAATAACAAATTCTGAATGACCTCAGGAGGATCACTTAACCAGTCATTAGAAATACCATGCATTCTACTAAATTTAGCTAGCTTATATTCTGGCTTATTATTATCTCTACCATAATATATTTCATTCAAATCAGCCTAGTTTCAAAGGAACCAAATTATATGTAATATGATGTTTTCCATCTGCAACCTCTGTTTCTGTCAGAGATAGTGGTGCTGAACTTCTGCAAAGAAGTGTGAAGAACTATAATGCAGGTTAATTGAGAAACCTGGACTACCTCAAAGTTGACCAACTAGAACTACGACGCACAAATAAATAACCTGAATTACAAAATTGTCTAGTGGAGTCTAAGTAATATCAAAAAAACAATCGCATATTATCAAAGATCTGTCTCAAAAACCAAACTCTGCATTCATGCAATGCGGAGTGGTATGTGGATAAAGTAAACTAACGTTGACTACCACCGAGCTACAGCAGAAAATTTGGCAGCTCGTTATTGTTTGTTTCCATTGCTTGCCTGCATATACACCATCATCATCGTCGTCTAAGTCAGCTAGGCGCTCTTCCTAGCTTATAATATGACCTACGAATTACGGTACTTTTGTTTAAGCTCTAACTATGTATCTATTTATAAATTAACCTGCCAATCTTACATTATGAAAACTAAAGCAGACATTGAAATTGACCAACATCAACCGGAAGGGGTTCCAAGTTTACAATAATGCTATCCTGTTATTAGCAGTATTATGTTTAGAAGGTGGAGTCGTGGTGAGGAGTGAAATTGAAGCCTTCGCATTCATACTCTGGAGATCTAAAAGCGTTGTATATTCTAGTCTTACGACACGTATTGAAGTCTAGAAGTTTAAGAAGATAAATTTCAAGATACAATTTCCAGTAATGAACATAACTACCCATATACTGCAAGTTACATCACTCAAAGTAAAACATAGTTGTAAGTAACTAAAAATGATAAATAATATACAAAATCAAGGAAATGGAATAATAACAAAGCTGATATTGTTGAAACAAAAGAAGAAACTGACCTTAACACAGATAAAGGCTTTTCTTAGAATCTCTAATGTTACAAAATTCAATGACGAATTGGTGATGGCTTAGAGTGCTGGAAAGGGAATTTAATAAGAAGACAACTTAATCTAATGAATGAATACCCCTTTCCAACACTCTAATTCATCACCAATTATGCCTCCCTACTGGCAAAGGACGAATCACCAATAGCTGATGCGTTACTCAACAAAACAAACAAATCTGTCCAGTAACATGATCCCCTGAGCTCCATTTATCATCATCGGAAACCCTAATAGTCGAAAACGGGGGTTTTGTTTTGAGAGACAGACAGGGCCGGCCCTGAGACCAAAGTTGGCAGTAAAATTTTAGAGGCATCAATATTTTTAATTTTATTTTTTATCCTTTTTTATAATGATATAAATTTTGAACAAAAAAACCAACACTTTTTAATCAGGTTGTTGGTATTTTTGATAATATTAAACTATTGAAAGGCTAGTAAAAAGAATTTTTTAAAATTTACCTAGATAAAAAACACGTTTCCTATTTATTCTTTATTACCCATGGGTTTTTTATTTTTTTTTACTTTTGTCTTCTTTTCTTATATATCAAAAAATAAAAAAGGAAAGAAAAAAAATGAATTAAGAATTACTATTTTTTTTAAATAATACTCCCTCCCTTTTAGGAAAAAAGTTACTATCACTTTTTATATTAGCCTATTTTTATACTAAAATGAAAAAGCAATGGTAACTCTTTTTTCTAAAACGGAGGTAGTACAAGGTAAATAGATAACTCATTAGTTCTTTTAACCAATTATTAATTCATTAATCATCCTTTCTTGATTAATTAATTTATACTTTTTTAATTAAAATTAAATTTAGGGCATAAACTGAATCAATAAATCAATACTTATTATATAAAGGAGAATTCTTTTGGTTTTATATTTTCTAAGAATTTAAAGTATCATGTGGCAAAACAATAGGTTTAAAATGAAGCACACAATGTGTTTAAAATAAAAAGACACATAATTCATCAACAATATTTTCCAAACAATGGTTTGAATAGAAGCGACACAATTTATGTAACAAAGTATAAAGTAATGGGTTTAAAATTAATGGGTTAACTTGTTCTATACCAGTCAAGGAGAGTGATCATGGAGTTGTGACCTTATTTAACCTGGCGTTTTTGAGGGCTACCAAAAACTAATTTGGGACGACTTTTTTAACTCTATCCTATAGATGTGGCTATGGGATAACCTAGTGGTATGTAAAAATACATCAATACCCTCTCAGTAATTAAACAATTACCATTAACCCTTTCACTAATCTCAAAAAATAAAATTAAAAAATCATTTTTTTTAAATCAACTTTTTTTACAAAATTAATTTTTTTTCATTTTTTTTTACAAAAATACTTTTAAAAAAAATTATTTTAAAAAAATAAATTGTTTTTACAATTTTATTTTTTTATTTTTTTGATACCTCTTTGTTAAAATCATTGTATAATCGGTAGTTTAAAAAATTAATTTTTTTTAAACTACCGATTATGAATTTTTCCAATTTGATAATATTGTTGAAAATTTTGAAATTTTGAAATTTTTTACATTTTGTTCATCAACAATCGGTAGATAACAATCTACCGGTTATGTTAGTGTTATACAATCGGTAGATAAATATCTACCGATTACACTTACCGATGGAACTGCCTGTTCCTGGACACATTTTGCGTTATAATCGGTAGTTTAAAATTCTTAAACTACCGATTATGCATGTTCAAAATGTTGGATTTTCGAAAAACAAATTGATTTCCAATTTGGGGCTACATGCATAATCGATAGGTTAAAAAATTCTTAAACTATTTCAAAATGTTGGATTTTGGAAAAAAAATCGATTTCCAATTTGGGGCTACATGCATAATCGGTAGGTTAAAAAATTCTTA
>JAJJMC010028562.1:0-11960 GCA_023531435.1 Papaver californicum
AGTTTGTCGATTAATAAATCGTTAATTAAAAAGAGATTTCTAAAATTGTATCACAGGTTACTTTAATGATTTCATGGGTTGTAATGTGGTCAAAAATTTGATGTTTACATAAATTTTGTGTTTTGAACCCAATTTTAAGTGAATTGAAATTCCAAAAAAAAGTTAACAAGAATATTTACGGTTGGGTTTTGAGTGCAAACCCAACCGTAAACCTTCCAGTTTAAAATTCACCCAGGTTTACAGTTGGGTTTGGACTCAAAACCCAACCGTAAACGTGACAGTTTTACGGTTGGTTTTGGAGTCATAACCCAACCGTAAAACTGGGGGAAAAAACCCTGGAAGGTTTACGGTTGGGTTTGCACTCAAAACCCAACCGTAAAATTATCATAATTGTGTAGTGACTGGTTTACGGTTGGGTTTTCACTGAAAACCCAACCGTAAACCTGGGTGAATTTTGTAGTGACACATATGATATTCCAGATTTTTCATTTCCAAAAAACTATATTAATATTATGGTTCCTCCAACATACATATGATATTGTTACTACCAATATTAAATGCCTTCCAGGTTTACTATATTATGATTCCGACTCCGAGTCAGAAACAAATGATATGAATTGAAAGGTCGGGGATGGTTTTAATGCCTACCAGAGTTTGAAATTTTGCTTGAACCGGTGACACCAAGACTTGGCGATATCACCGTCGTATCCATCCTGTAACGGGGGTAATGGACTTCCTTCTTTCAACTTGAGACCGACATAATGGCAGTTCTGCACCAGCCCAATCACATATCTTCTATTAGCCAATTGTTCGACAAATGTTGATCTTGTTGGTGGAAATGTAAAACAATATCCATTTGAGATATAATGTATGACGCAATTGAAAGCGTTGGCGAGGATTTGCCCACATATTGGCATGCTCATCCAATACTCGCTAGTGCAATTCTTGTTGCCTATTAAACGCCTTTCGAGAGCGATGAACTCCTCGTTTAACAACGACTCTTCATCTCTATATGCACACATCATTGGCTTGTATAAATCCGGGTAAGAGCGTAGTTCAACCGCTGACTTATGCCTTACATAAGTTACTTCGTCCATACCCAACCCTGCTGCTCTGCTAAATGGTCCAACTTGTTCGATGAATACATGGTATCCACAATTACCATCACCGGCAACATCGTCGGTGGCCTTTATGTATGGACGAAAAAAAGCCGAAAACGATGACATATAATTTTCATAAATAATGTGCTCGGTTCGGACGATTTTGTCATTCTCAATTCTTGAAAAGTTAGATGGAAATTGCATCAATCCTCTTGTAATCCGGATCGTATATGGCTCTTCAACCATTAATGTATTGCCTTTAAGTTTTTCTTTTCTTCTTGCTAATTCTTTCATACTAACTCTTTTTTTTCTTCTTGCTAATTCCTTCATACTTACTCTTCTTGAGTTTGGGTGTGGAGGAACTTTTCCCTTGGCACCAAGTACAATTGTTGAACTTTCTTGAGTGGGAACCGCGAGACCTTTTCCTTTAATATATACTAGACTTGGTCCCCCCTTGTTCCGTTTGACTTATTTTTCGTTGAGCATCATCCTCCTTCTCATCCTCTGCTTCATATTCCTTTTGCAAATGCTCAAATGCAGAAGGGTTTCTTTTCTTTGATTCTTCATGCAATTCCCTAGCTTTTTTACGTCCCACGGCCCTCGATTCTTTGGTAGAAGGCCTACCTTTTCTCTTCCCTCTAATTGGTTCCTTGACAGCGTACCTTGTGTGCGGAAACACGAAGTAACTCAACTTCGTCAACCAAATTTGCCTTTGCGCCTTATTTAATGTATCGTATTTCTTGGCTAAAGCCTTTCCAACGTGGGTGTCGGCGAACGATGCACCAAAATCTTGCTCGACGATGGGTTCATCGAAAGACAATTGTTGCCAAAACGGATCAATATCTTGAATTGGGATCACACCGTCTTCTTCGTACTTGGGCATCATATGCCGGGGAAGTCCCAAACTTGATATGTTAGGACAAACACACTCTTCTTCTCCGTGTAAGTTGCCCAATATATAGTGCTTTACTTCGGATTATCTTCTCAATAGCACAATGCGACACCTTATAAAAAATACTTTGGAGCAATGGTTCGTCTTTATAGATGACGTGTTTTCTAGAAAGGCTTTTTTCAAAAGATTCCTTAACTCTGTCAAGGTCACGGAGAAAATAATCGTGCATCGCTTCGAAGACCGTAACAAACCCACCATCAGAATTATGAAGCTTCTTCTTCATTCTGTTGTGAGATGACTCCACGTTACTTGTAGCTTGGTTGTCAAAGTACCTATATTGGTTTGTGAACGCCGCTACAAACTTCTCTTTGTGGGGATTCAACCAATGGTCCATCAAATAGTTCACAACTTTTGGATAGTTACTCCAATGCAAGCATAACATACGAACATTTTCTTCATAATCTTCCTTGGTGATAGACCATGTCAAAGCGTCCCATTCAGTTTGGAAACTAGCCCATTTTTTAGTTCCGCCAACTTGTCGTCCTCCTCGAATTTTTCTTTGGCCGTTTCTTGTTCAGAAACCGGCAATTTTTTAATTCTCTCCATCTCGCTTTTCTTTGTTGGCCGAATAATCGTTTTGCACTTGGTTTGAATATTGTTCCACAAGTGGAACGTGCAAAGAAGATGATGAACATCTGGGAATACCCTTGCAATGGCATTGATCAAGCCTTGTTCTTTGTCGGTGATAATTACCTTAGGGGTATATCCTTCAACGTAGAATAATTTAATTTGTTCCAATGCCCACACATAGCTTTCTTCGAGCTCGTTTCTCAAGAAGCAAAAGGCAACACTAAACGGGGACTTGGTAGAAGTTTGGCCTACAACATTCAAAACCGGGAGCTCATACTTGTTAGTTTTGTACGTGCAATCCATCATAAGCACTTGATGGGAGCACCGTGCTAACTTTATAAACTCGGGATGAGCCAATATAATATGCTTAGTTTCTTTATTCTCATCTTCTTCGTGAAACATGGTGTAGTTTTTCGTCTCCCCCAAGTACAAAAGTTGTTGGATCGAGTCCCTTTCTTCCCATTTCTCACGCTTCAACTTGGCTTTGGCGTTGTAGATTGTCTCCAACGTAGACACATTATTTGAGTTTATTTTCTTCAAGTGCCCGAGTATATCACTGGGTTTCAAACGCTTATCCGTCATATCGTCTACGATGAGCTTTTCTTCCTTGGTAAGCCGGGCCATAGAAGGATGCGTTAACAAAGTCTCTGGTGGTAGGTGGTTGTGACGACCGCATACAAATGTAGACAAGAACCACTTATTCTCGTTGTTCTTACGAAATTGAAGCTTGAAAGGACATCCCGTCTTCTTAGTGTAAGTTTTTCGCTTGATCTTCGTCTTTGGTACATACTCAGTACCCTTCTTTGCATGTCTTGTGTATTGTCCACTACACTCACAAACCATTTGAAAGCGGTTTTGTTTTTGTTGGTTGTTACAAACAATCACACACATGATGAGTTTCCCATGTTCTGTAGCCCACTTCTTTGCATCATCTTTTTTATTCCATGTCTACATGGTCCAAGAACAGAAAGTTAGGAGAGAAAAAAATGGCATTATGACAATTGTCGAAAGGGATTAACAACTTATCTATAACCTACCAGGTCGTTCAAATAGTGATCCGTAGTATCTATAGTTTCAATATCATTTGGAGGAGGCTGATCATACATTGGTTGAGGTACAACCGCGAGCTAAACAAAAAAGATCAAGGCATTACGCAACAAAACACTAAAACCAATAAGTTTACGGTTGGGTTAGAAGCGTCAGACCCAACCGTAGAATCGACGGACCCAACGTAATACAACAACAAAAAAAAAGCCAAACAATTTTACGGTTGGGTTAAAGAGTAAAACCCAACCGTAACAAGTGCAGTAAATACCCATGCACGTAATAAGTTACAGTTGGATTTGTGGTAAACACCCAACCGTAAAACTGTGAAACTCTACTTTTCAGAAACTCAAATGTATAGTTACGGTTGGGTTTCTCAAGAAAACCCAACCGTAAACATGCCGGAGTAACAAAAAAAAACACTAATATGTACCTCATTTCCTTAAATATCAGCAAAAAATAAAAAAGAGTTTAAGTTAGAATGATACCTGACTATTCTCAGCAGTTGAATCTTCACTTTGACGACTACTTTCTCCATTTGGTTTAGTTTCAGCATCATAACTTACACTTAAAACCTCTCTACCATCCAAATAATCATACATAGTTGGGTCTCCCTCAATGGGTATGTAGAATTTAGTTTGGCAATCATACAAGGATTCACCCTCCACAAATTTGCCACTAGAATCACTCATTTTGGGTTTTTCAAAATTTTGGGTTAAAACTCTCTTATCTCTCTTCCACTTTTCCCACCAACATAAAACAAATACAAGACTGATTTAACAATAAAAAATGAAGAATATAGGAAATGAAGATGATCATTTACGGTTGGGTCCGATGACTCAACCTAACCGTAACTACATTTCCACTAAAAAACTTATGTTTACGGTTGTGTCCGATTATTAAACCCAACCGTAATATAATTTGCAATAAAATCACATATTTGTTACGGTTAGGTTTCATTACAAAACCCAACCGTAAATGATCATCACACTTAAACTAACATTAAAAACTACGGTTGGGTTCTAAGCCAAAATCCAACCGTGATATAATTTGAACAAAAACCACATATTTGTTACGGTTGGGTTTCATTACAAAACCCAACCGTAAATTATCCCTGAATAGTGGCATAAAAATTACAATTCCAACGGTTTTTTTATTTGAAAATCTAGCCGTTGAGAATTTTTTCCCTATAAAAGGAAACTTTTCCTTTTCACTTCTCATTATTCTCTATCCCTTTTATTCTCATTATAATTCTAGACTTTCCAACTCAACCTCACCATACCCTTTCAACCATTAAAAATGGTTCGATACACGAATGATGAAGATGTTGCAATTGTTCAAGGGTGTCTTACGATGATAGAGCACGCTTACGAGAGAGCCTTCTATAACAACAATAGAAACGTTGTTATAGCTGAAAATTGGATGGACGGTCAGGAGACGATTCTTGGTGGGAGCGTGTGTTTGAAATGTTTGTGGCATTACACGGGAATAGATATCGGAGGATGTGCAGTACTATCAAGGGACGCTTTGAGGCGTTGTATGAAGAAATGGAAAACCTAAAACTGGAAATGAAAATGAAAGTTGAAGCATTTCCCGACGAAACCAATGTGGAAAGAGTAAGTGTGTCAATTAATAAATCGTTCGTTAAAAAAAGATTTAAAATAATCAAACTTATAATTGATTTATTTTTTTCAGCATGTCATGGCTAGGGCGCAGTATAAAATCAAATATGGGAGGAGTTCAAGCATACAGATTGCTATCGTATCTTGGAACAAAGTTTCTATCTTGAGTTTCGCCGTTATGATTAAGTGTTTAAGTGTTTAAGTGTAATCATCTAACGATCTACTGTATTTCGTTTCATTTAGTCCTTCCTTTAATGTTAAAAATAAGGTTTTTAACAACTCTGGTATTTGATAAGAAAATGAACTAAAACCAAACATAACTAATTTTGTCTTAAAAACTCCTTTTTACGGTTGGCTTCCATGACTCAACCCAACCGTAACTACAATTCATACTAAAAAAAATCAAATTTACGGTTGGGTTCGATTACTAAACCCAACCGTAAAATAAATTGTACAAACACCACAACTAGCTTACGGTTGGGTTTCAAGGCAAAACCCAACCGTAACTATATGATAAAATATACACTAAAACTAACACTAGAAGTTACGGTTGGGTTCGATGACTCAACCCAACCGTAACTACATTTCTTTCTAAAAACTCAATTTTACGGTTGGGTTTGATTACTAAACCAACCGTAAAATAAATTTTACAACCACCACAACCAGCTTACGGTTGGGTTTCAAGGAAAAACCCAACCGTAACTATATGATAAAATATATACTAAAAACCTAGCAATAGTACTTACGGTTGGGTTCGATGACTCAACCCAACCGTAACTAAAATTCCTAGTAAATACTCACTTTTACGGTTGGGTTCGATTACTAAACCCAACCGTAAATAAATTGTAGAAACACCACAACTAGATTACGGTTGGGTTTTACCTCAAAACCCAACCGTAAATTCTACGGATTCTCAAAATTTCAGAATTTCTGTCTCCTTAAAGTACACAATTCCAACGGATTTTTTCTTTGAAAAATCTAGCCGTTGGTTCCTTTTTTCCTATAAAAGGAAACCTTTCCTTGTCACTTTCTCATTATTCTCTATCCCTTTCATTCTCATTATAATTCTAGACTTTCTCATTATTCTCACCATACCCTTTCAACCACTAAAAATGGTAAATACATACACGAATGATGAAGATGTTGCAATTGTTCGAGCGTGACATACGATGGTAGAGCATGCTTACGATAGAGCCTTCTACAACAACAATAACAACGTTGTTTCAAAAGAAGATTGGCATGAGGATCAAGATACTGAAGAATGGTGGAAGCGTGTGTTTCGAATGTTTGCGGCATTAGAGGAGAATGTAAATCATAGGACGTGGAGAGCCATCAAGAGACGGTTTGAGACGTCGTATAGACAAATGAACAACTTAAAACTGGAAATGCAAATGAGATTCGAAGCAAATCCCTACGAGAACGGTGTGGAAAGAGTAAGTTTGTCGATTAATAAATCGTTAATTAAAAAGAGATTTCAAAAACTCAAACTAATAATTGATTTGTTTTTTTCAGCATGTGTTGGCTATGGAGCAGTATAGAATCAAATATGGGGAGGAGTTCAAGCATACAGATTGCTATCGTATTATGGAAACAAGTCGGGTGTTTGATTATCGCCATTATCTTTAAGTGTTTAAGTGTAATCATCCAATGACCTACTGTATTTTGTTTCCTTTGTTTTTTCCTTTAATGTACTACTTTAAATCTATTACAATAGAATGAATAAGTTAAAAAGGTGTATTTTAAACCCAATTTGGAGTATATTGAAAATCACAAAAAAGTTAACAGGATAATTTACGGTTGGGTCCGATAACTAAACCCAACCGTAATATAATTTGTACAAACTCCACAACTTTTTTACGGTTGGGTTTTAAGGCAAAACCCAACCGTAATTCTGTGTTGAAATTGCAACAAAAATTAACAGAATATTTTAAGGTTGGGTTATAAGCAAAACCCAACCGTAAATTCTACTGGATAACATAAATTTGGATTATCTAATTTGTGTGTTTTTTATTTTTTTATTTGTTTCAAACACCCAATTTACCTTCAATCTAGTAAAAATGATTGAATTATTTCAAAATTTTGATTTTTAAAACTCAAATTTAACCAAAAAAATCAATGCTCAAAAAGATGTGTTACGGTTGGTTTTTCCTTTAAAACCCAACCGTAACTATGGGAAAAAATGGTGTTCATCATTTTTCTTCTACTTACGGTTGGGTCTGGTTGAAAACCCAACCGTAACTATGGGAAAAAATGGTGTTCATTATTTTTCTTCTACTTACGGTTGGGTCTGGTTTAAAACCCAACCGTAACTGTGGAAAAAAGATGGTGTTCATCATTGTTCTTTGATTTACGGTTGGGTTTTCAACAAAACCCAACCGTAAATCTGGGCAAAAATGGTGTTCTTCGGTGTTCTTATGGTTACGGTTGGGTTCGACATGAAACCCAACCGTAAATTTCTCTGAACAACAAAAATTCAATCTTTCAAATCGTGATTTCATCAAATTTGAGCCGTAAAGAGATCAAGAGTATAAGTTAGAGGTATGCTTAATGCTACTATGGTTTATTGAATCAAAATCTAGGGTTCAAAAAAAAAACGACAAAATTTTCTTAAATTTCATCTAGTTTTTCTTCCCACCAAACACAAATTCAAAAAAAAAAATCAAATCATTTGATTAAGTAAAAACTTATGTTTAATTAATCATGATTAGCTTAATTTAATCTTAACTAATTAATGTAAGTAAGATTATTAATCAGAGGTGGTTTGGGCATTGTGAAAATATTATGGATAATGGATTTTTGAGTTTTATTTCATAATATCCTTATTTCGTCTTGTTAGGGGAACCCCTCAATTGAAATTGGAGCCCCTATATCAGGCTTCTTCTAGTTAGCTACGATCTTTGGATTAGTGATCTATGTATTTCATTTAGTTTTACGAGAAAATAAAATTATTGCTGCCTCTCTACTTGTACTTAGCAAGTTGGGTGTGGAAGTGACGTCTGTGATCTATGTTGTAAAATGTAGTTGATTATATTTTGCGAGTTAAAACTTAATGCGTATTTTTTTATATATTTCCAGAAATACTAATAGTACCCCTTCAATCTATGTACCTACCCTATAAGATCAGTTAAATTTTTATACTCCAAGAACAAAAATAGAAACACAAACGTCTGTCTTCTCCTCCGTTTGGAATTGGTGAAACCATGGAGTTCTTCTATCTCACTTCGCAGATCCGAAGAGAAGAACCCATATTTTGATACAGCCTAATTGTTATATCCTTAAATTTTCCTACACGTCACAAACAACAACCAAAGAAACCCTAGTTTTTGATTTTTTTATCTTGATTTCTCCTTTTCTTGTTACCATATATTTTTCATCTGTGAGAAGAACAAATGGCGATGATGAAGAAGAAATTTGAAGGAAAACTTACCATAGTTACAGCTTCAACACAAGGGATAGGTTTGAGCATAGCAAAACAACTTGGCTAAGAAAGAGCTTCTATTGTCGTCTCATCTCGCAAACGGGTAAAATTCCTTCTGGGTTCTCTTCTGATTTTTCAATTTTCTTAATAACAAGTAAAATTGAGATTGGAAGATCGAAATTTGATCTGGGTTTAGTCCGATTTTGTAGAAAAATATAGATGAAGCTGTTGAGAAGCTAAAATCCGAAGGAATTGAGGTTTTGGGAGTTATTTATCATGTATCTAATGCTCAACATAGGAATAATCTCATAGACCAAACTATTCAAGTATAAAGATCAAATCTTTAGCTATGTTTTTCATTTTCTAAGTTTTAAATTTTGATCATGAAATGATTGAATTGAGATTTTAGGGGTTAGGTATTGTCTACGACTTCCCGTAGTATATTCATTTCACTTGTTATTTGGTGTAAATCGTGGGTTTACATGTTGCTCGACTTTCCGATTTGCATTTTCTCATGATTGTACAAGTCTCTTGGTTGGGTCTCATGATAAAGTGACGACGGTGAGATCCTCTATATGGGGCTTGTAAAACCTCTGGTGAGGGGATCTTCTACTGAGGGTCCTAATTCCATTTAAATATGGGGATTATTAGATGTACTAAAATAGATGTACATGCATCTTTTTAATAAGAACAAGTTGACCTTGTCTAGGTAATTCTTTCTTGTCTACCTGCAATGCCATCAGATTCAGTCAATCCCATTTTTGTTAAACTTTGATCACAATCAAATTTGCATATTCTTCTTTGGCAGACACATATATCAGGTGAATTGAAGGATTGATCATTCTAATTAATTATTACAAGCTCAAAGTTGTATCTTTTTCAAATTTCTTCATTTATATCATTTTTAAAAAAATTCATTTGATCTGGTGTCATGAAATATTTGCCCCCTCTATATGTAAAAATGCTCCATCTTCTTGAGTATATGGACATCATCGAGCTGAAATAAATATGATGATATGAATCTATGTATGTTGGAGAAGCACTTACAATAAGAAATCTAAACATTTTGGATTTCAGTTTTTGCTTAGCATTCGAGTTTTGTGCTTTCAAAGCACTAGTTAGCATCTCAGTTACAGCTTAACTGAAACGGTGAAAGATACTGACAACTCCGCATTTTTAGAATGATGAAAGATACTGACAACTCTGCATTTTTAGAAAGCTTAAGGAAGGCGAGAATCTAGACCGTTTAATGCTAACTCGGGGAAAATTCTTGAGCTGGAGCTTGTGACCAGTTAGGGTCAATCCAACTGCAATTTAGCATCTTTTCTTTTGTGTGATATTTTTTATTGTGCGAATGAGACCCATATTAGGTATAACAGACTTTATTGATTGTGATATGTCTGTAACTGGACTAATCCTTCGCGATGACACCAGTGTTTGCAGAGGAGCAAAATGCAGATTCTATGATGCAGCTGTAAGTGCATAGCAAGTTGAATACTTTGCTAAAGTTATTTTAGAAACACATTAGAAGGCAGTAGCCCTTTCAATCTCTGGCTGTCAAGTCTGGAGTCCACTAGAGAAACTTTGCCACTTTCTTCTGGAATTACGAAACTTAGTTTTTATTATTTTGACTATTGGGAATGTAAAACCACCTCTGAGATTGTAACTGCAGCTTCCTAAGTTGATGGAAAAATTTTGTAGGGATTTTTTTACATATATATATATAGGGATATATTTTTTTATAGTTATATACGGTTATATAGCAAATTTTTAGAACTGGTATCGTTATCAAAAATTTAAAATAATTTTATGATTTTTATTTTATCCATATCATAACTAGAAGGCTGATATAGGGGCTCCCATATCAATAGAGGGGCTCCAATAATAAGACGAAATAGGGACACTATGAAGTAAAACTCAAAAACCCCTTATCCATAATATTTTCACAATATCGAAATCATCCCTGATTAGTAATCTTAATTACATTAATTAGTTTAAACTAATCATGATTAATTAAATATAATCTTTTACATAATCAAATGATTTGAAAAAAAAAAAATTTGGAATTTGTGTTTGCTGGGAAGAAAAACTTGATGAAATCACGATTTGAAAGATTCAAATTTTGTTGTTCAGAAAAATTTACGGTTGGGTTTTATGTATAACCCAACCGTAACCATAAGAAAACCGAAGAACAGCATTTTCGCCCAGATTTACGGTTGGGTTTTCAACAAAACTCAACCGTAAATCAAAGAACAATGATGAACACCATCTTTTGTGAAAAGTTACGGTTGGGTTTTAAACCAGACCCAACCGTAAGTAGAAGAAAAATAATGAACACCTTTTTTTCCCATAGTTACGGTTGGGTTTTCAACCAGACCCAACCGTAAGTAGAAAAAAATGATGAACACAATTTTTCCCATATTTACGGTTGGGTTTTAAAGGAAAAACCAACCGTAACTCATCCTTTTGGGAATTGATTTTTTTTGTTAAATTTGAGTTTTAAAAATCAAAATTTTGAAATAATTCAATCATATTTACTAGATTGAAGGTAAATTGGGTGTTTGAAACAAAGAAAAAACGAAAAACACACAAATTAGATAATCCAAATTTGTGCTATCCAGTAGAATTTACGGTTGGGTTTTGGCTTATAACCCAACCTTTACAATTCTGTTAATATTTGTTCCAATTTCAACACATAATTACGGCTGGATTTTGCCTTAAAACCAACCGTAGCCAGTACAGTTTACGGTTGGGTTTGGCTTATAACCTAACCGTAACAGATTATGTTAATTTTTGTTTCAATTTCAACACAGAATTACGGTTGGGTTTTGCCTTAAAACCCAACCGTAGACAAGTTGTGAATTTATTACGGTTGGGTTTAGTAATCGTACCCAACCGTAAGTGGTCCTGTTAACTGTTTTTTGATTTTCAATATACTCCAAATTGGGTTTAAAACACAACTTTGTAACTTATCCCTCTATTGTAATAGATTTAAAGTAGTACATTAAAGGAAAAAACAAAGGAAACGAAATACAATAGATCATTGGATGATTACACTTAAACACTTAAAGATAATGGCGATAATCAAACACCCGACTTGTTTCCATAATACGATAGCAATCTGTAAGCTTGAACTCCTCCCCATATTTGATTCTATATTGCTCCATAGCCAACACATGCTGAAAAAAACAAATCAATATAAGTTTGAATTTTAGAAATCTCTTTTTAATTAACGATTTATTAATCGACAAACT
>JAJJMC010028582.1:0-11031 GCA_023531435.1 Papaver californicum
AGAAAAACTAGAGAAAGGGAGGGAAGAAATTTTTAGGTACGAACCTACGGGAAGTAGTGGTATAATGTATGAATTTCTGTATTGAATTGAAAATTGTAAACAGTTTTATAAACCCAGAAATTACAAAACCTGGATGATCAATTGTATTAAGCTTAAACATTTTGGAAAAGTATGATTCTTTATTACATAAAAGAACGTTTCTCTATTGTTAGTTTACATTTATTTAACTTGAATCCAAGAGTTTGATTGGTTGTTTAGCTGAAAGGATTTTTTGGCATAAACAATTTGGCGCTAGAAACAGGGATGAAAAAAGGATTTATCCTACCTGATAAATGAAAAACAGATTTAATGAAAAAACTAAATCATCTAGGAAAGAAAAAATTTTGGTAAGAAAAGATGGGAAAATTTAATTTTGCAAGATGTGAAAAGTAAGGGTAAAGCTTATTTAGATAAGTATATTTTATTAACATGAAAAATACCTTGTGAGGAATAAAATAGATAAAAATATGAAACAAAGATTTTATGAAGAAGGAAAAGCTGGACTTGTGATAGGGAAAGTTTACAGTTAAAATAATAATTAGAATCTCTTATGATTTAATAGATAAGAGTTCATTTGACTAATTTTCTGAGAAAATATTTTTAGATATCGAGGAAGGAAAACGATCGAGAAGGCAAAAGATAGTGAAGAAACAGCAAATTCTAGAAAATATGTCTCAAGACGCGAATTCTGGGAACCAAAATAGTAATGAAGGCTTGGAAAATAGACAAGAAGAAGGGAGTGATTCAGGACAACAACAAAGCATTGAGGGAAATCATACCCCAAGTCAAGAATTAATGTCAAATACTGTGGTTCAGAATTTCTCTTCAGATCATGAGAGTTCTCGAAGAAAGACACAACAAATACAGGACCTATTAGAAGAAATAAAGGAAATAAGAAAGGAACAAAGAGCAAGCAACCATCGAATTGAGTTACTAGCAACCGAAAATCAAGTTTTAAAAGATGTAATTCAGCAAGAACAAAGACCAACTGTGACTAGAGTACGAAATCAGGAGCCAACGTCGAGTAGACAAATATCAAGAAATGAATAGCGGAATCCAGATCAAAGAATAGTGTTGGCAGGATCGACATCTCGGGTAAGAAGACAACAGGAAAGTGACTTTCAACGAACCCAATGGGAAACATGTTTGGAAGCGATGGAACAAATGAAGGAGGAAATTAAAGGATTAAAAAATAAAGAGGGGGGAAGGATAGAAGAGGTATTGAAAGAAGCAAAGCGAACACCATTAGCGCAACATTTAACGCGCGTATCGTTACCAAGAGAATATAATATTCCAGTGTTCGAATGTTACGATGGAACCAAGGATCCAACATCGCACTTAAAGTATTATAACCGAGTAATGTCGCGATGGGACGATCATGAAGCGATCATGTGCAGATGTTTTCCGTCAAGTTTAACAGGGACAGCATTATTGTGGTACGACAGATTACCGGAAAATTCTATCAATAATTATGCACAATTGGTCAGAAAATTTTTAGAGGCATACATGTATAACAGACCAATTGATTCAGGGGAGGACAGACTTTATTCTTTAATGTCATGGCCAGAAGAATCGATCCGATCATGTACAACTAGATGGCATTCAATATGTCAAGCAATAGGTGATTTAGACCCAATGACAGCTATAAACCGTTATAAATGGGGGATTGTAGATCGGAAGAGTCAGCTCTTTGTTGAAATCCATCGAAATAATCCAAAAACTGAAGGCAAATTGAGAGAAATAATAGAAACATGTGCAAGACTCCAAGATATACAGGATCAAGGATCGAGAATTAATTCTGAAAATCAAGGAAATACAAGGAGAACAAATTCAGTTGAAGAATTACCAGAACAGAAAAGGAAATGTCTTCCAAAAGTTGAATCAAAAGGATTAAAGCATCCTCGACAAGGGAATGGAAAAAATTTTGCTCAACAATTTCGAGAAAGAACTTTTACCAAGCTTAATATTTCATATTTCAGGTTATTCAACATTTTGAAGAATCGACCAGGTTTTCAATGGCCAATAACAAAGGGAAATCAACCGGAACATACACAACATTCCAAAGACTATTGTGAGTACCATAACTACAAAGGGCATACAACAAACAACTGTAGAAATTTTATAACATTGGTACAAAGAATGATCGATGCTGGAGAATTGAAGGAATTTGTTCAAAAAATTGAACCATCAGAGAAATATGATGAAGGCAAAGCAATACATATTCCATATAATAAACAGACAATTAATATGATTTCATGTGTGGAAAAGTGTGATACGGATTTGAATGTAGCAATCAACAAGAAATTGTGCAAGAGAATTCGGAACCACGAGGCCTTTAGAGTTCAAGGAAGGCAAGTAGAATTATGGGAGGATTGGATGGCACATCCATTAACATTTTCTGCACAAGAAGTAAATCAAGAAATTGAAATGCATAATGACCCTCTTGTGTTGACACTATTGATATCTGGTTGGAATGTCAAGAAAATACTCTTGGATGGGGGCAGTTCATTAAATGTGATGTTCTACAATACATTTTGTAAAATGGGTTTCAAAGAAGATCAACTCATCACTTCACGATTTGTCATTTACGGATTTAATGGAATATCGTCCAAACCAAAGGGAAAAATTGATCTAGAAGTTTCAGCCGGACCGATCAACATCCTGACAAGATTTAGTGTTGTGGATGCACCATCCCCGTACAATGCTATAATTGGAAGACGATGGGTTCATCAATTAAAGGGTGTAGTATCAACCTATCATCAGTATCTACGATTTCCAACACCACGAGGAGAGATGGAGATAAAGGGTGATCAAGAAGATGCTAAACTTTGTATAATGGCAGAGACAAGAATAAATGAAGAACGGGAGCATTTACAATGTAAAAAGAAAAAAGAGTCAAAAATTAAAGCAAAGGAAGAAGAAATAAATCAATACCTAGAAAAAAATGCAAAAAATAAAATAGAAAGTGAAAAGGGAGAGAATAGCAAAAATCAAGAAAATTTGGAAAATCAGCCGCAAAAAGGGGCGATGTAGCAATTAAAGGGAACCCCAACTCCAATTGGGATTCCAAAACCAGTTTTCACCCCAGTAGAGGAAACAAAAATCATAAACATTGGCACTGCAGAATGCCCCAAGCAAGTGCAAATTGGGACATTAATAAAATCAGATGTGGAACAACAGATAGTCAAATTACTCTGTGAATATACAGATGTGTTCGCTTGGAGAATAGAAGACATGCCGGGGATCGATCCCAGCATCGTCCAGCATAAATTAAAAATACATCCTAATGCAATTCCTTTTCGCCAACGGATACGAAAAGTCGCACCGGAATATCATGAACCAGTGGAAAAAGAATTAACAAAACTTTTAGATGCGGGGTTCATTCGAGAGGTACGATACCCTACATGGATTTCTAATATGGTAATTGTCCCAAAGAAGAACGGTGGAGTAAGAATTTGTATAGATTTCACAATCTAAATAAGGCATGTCCAAAAGATAGTTATCCACTCCCAAACATTGACCAGTTAGTAGATGCTGTTGAGGGACATGAGATGTTATCATTTATGGACGGACAATCTGGGTACAACCAGATAGCATTAGCAGAAGCAGATCAGGAACACACATCGTTCTTTACTCCGCGAGGATTGTATTGTTACACTAGAATGCCATTTGGACTGCAGAATGCAGGAGCGACATATCAACGCCTAGTGGATGCAATATTCAAACCATGGATCGGAAAAACTTTGGAAGTTTATGTGGATGACATGTTAGTAAAAAGCAAGTTATCTGGTGATCATTTGCGGAACCTGGCTGAGATTTTTGGTGCACTACGAAAGTATAAGATGAAAATAAATCCAGAAAAGTGTATTTTTAGTGTTACATCAGGACGATTTTTAGGATATCTGGTTACAAAAGATGGAATTCAAGTTGATCCAGCAAAAATACGAGCAATAACGGATATGCCATCACCAAACAGTATAAAGAGTGTACAGAAGTTAAATGGGTGTTTGGCTGCACCAAGTAGATTTATTGCAAGATCATCAGAACGATGTAAACCCTTTTTTGATGTACTTAAGAAGAAAAATAAGTTTGAATGGAACGATCGTTGTGAGCAAGCATTTCAAAGTATAAAATTACATCTTGCCACATTGCCAGCATTACAAAAACCAGAACCAGAAGAAATGTTAACTTTGTACATAGCAGCAACAGAAAATGCAATCAGTGGAGTAATGGTGCGAACGAATGAGAAAATCGAGAAACCTGTATATTACATCAGCAAGACTTTGAATTCAGCAGAAAGAAATTATACTAAGATTGAACAATTAATTTTGTCAGTGGTATTTGCTACTCAGAAGTTACGCACTTATTTTCTCACTCATTATGTTCGTATATTAACCAAAGCTCCATTGGAATCAGTTTTAAAGAATACAGGGAAGGTAGGAAGAATAGCAAAATGGAACGCTCAGCTAGAACAATACAACATTGTTTACGAGATACAAACTGCGCAGAAATCCCAAGTTCTAGCTGATTTTTTGGCAGATTTTTTCCAATCGAGGAAGAGTATGAAATTCAAGGACTTCCGGGGTGTGAAGAAGAAGAACCAGTAGATATCCTAGATTCAAATAGTTCACAACGATGGGAGGTTTTTGTTGATGGGTCGCGAAATAAAGAAGGGGCAGGAATAGGTATCGTGATTACAGCACCAAAGGGAGAACGTATGGTACACTCATTTCGACTTGAGTTCGAAGAGCATACAAATAACATAGTAGAATATGAAGCAGTAGTTCATGCTCTCATACTCATTATTGAACTAGGAATAAGTGATGTAAGACTCACCAGTGACTCGCAGCTGGTGATTAGACAGATCGAGTTAAAATATCAAACGGTCGATGAGGACTTGGAACGATACAAAAATCTTGTACAAAGTTTAACAGTTTGTATTCCAAATATTATTTTTCGACATTTGTCTCGTGAAAAGAATCGACATGCAGATGCACTGGCGTATATCTCGTCCATGATAAATGACCCAAATACCAAAGCGCTAAAAATTGGGAGAATATACGAGCCATCCATAAGAGCACAAGTGTTAAATAACATAGAGGAAGATGGTATCGATGACTCAGCCATACAAAGTGCCACATCTACATCGCAACAAGAAAATGATCAACCAAGTAAGCCCGATTGGAGAGCCCCGATACATCAATATTTACAAAATAAAGTGTTACCAACAGATTCTAAAGAAGGAAGGAAAATTCAACTTAAGTCAAACAGTTACCAACTTAGAGATGGAATTCTTTATCGACATTCTTTTCTTGGACCATTATTTCGATGTTATCACAAAAAGAAGGATTGCGAATTCTCAAAGAAATACATTATGGAGATGCAGGAAACCATAGTGGAAGACGATCGCTAGCATTAAAAGCCAAAATGCAGGGTTATTATTGGATTTCCATGTTGAAAGATTCGGAAGAAATGGTTCGAAGGTGCGAAGAATGTCAACGATTTGGTAAGAAAATCAAAGCACCAGCTACGGAATTAAATTCAATTCTTAGTCCATGGCCATTTGCGAAATGGGGAGTTGATATAGTCGGACCATTAGCTGAAGGCACAAAGAAAAGAAAATATTTAATTGTGGCCACTGATTATTTCACCAAGTGGGTAGAAGCAAAAGCACTAGCGTGAATCAGAGACACTGATGTTTTTACATTTCTATTTGAGAATATCATTTGTAGGTTTGGGATTCCAGCAGCGATAGTCTCTGATAATGAAAAAATTCCAGGGGAAGAATATCGATATGCTATTTGAAACATATAATATTCAGAAACATAAGTCTACACCTTTTTACCCACAAAGTAATGGGCAAGCAGAATCCACAAATAAAACAATCGCAACAAATCTGAAGAAGACATTGGATGGATATTATAATAAGTGGTGCGAACAATTACATAATACATTATGGGCATACAGAACCACGAGAAAAGCTTCAACTGGAGAATCACCATATCTTCTTACTTATGGAACGGAAGCAGTAATACCAACAGAAGTTATTTTGCCTACGACCAGAACAGAAGCATGGGAGAAAAACCTAAATTCAGATCTCATGTTACAAAAATTGGATGACTTGGAAGAAAAAAGAGAAGTGGCACTCCAAAAGATGGAGAATTATCAAAGGGGATTAGCTCGAGACTACCATAAGCGTGTAAAATCCCGAAATTTTGTCCAAGGTCAATATGTCCTCCGACAAATAACAGAACACCAAAGGGACAAAAGAGCAGGAAAATTCGCACCAACATGGGACGGACCATACGTGATTCAAGCGTCGGCAGGACAAGGGTCGTACTATCTTCAGAATTTGCAAGGAGAAATTTTAAAGCATCCGTGGAATGCACAATATTTAAAGCTTTACTATCTATGAATAACAATGCAATGTTACCACAAAAAGCAGGTACATAGACAATTAATTCATTAATTTCTTTTATAATCACTCCAAGAACATTGTACCATGGAGAATATTATAATTACATTTAATCCCGGAATATCATATACTTTGAATCCAGGAACATCATATCTTGGAGATTGTCATGATTATTAATATAATCAAAATTCCATTAATCCCGGAATTTCACATACTTTGAGCGCTCAAAATTACTCCAGGAACATCATATTCTGGATATCGTTGCGATTGACGACATAATCATATACAAAAGGTGAACATTATCCTTAGAGAATTTTATTAACAATGAAATTCTCATCAAGAAGGGGTTCCTAATTATTGGTTTATCAATTTTCAGAGTACAGTTCGGGACCAACCCTGTATCTTACCCCTGGCCCGGGTTTGTTTCGTATGTGTGGGATCTCGAACAACATGATTTGAGGTAAAAAGTACTTCAATTCATGGTACTTAGAAAATCATATGATAACCAAAAGAATTACTTAATCACATTTTCTTGTGCAGGAAATAACATTAAAGACATATCAAAAGGATGCAAAAGAAAATCAATGAAAGATAAACAAAGTACAAGATAGTGGAGTCAATAGTAAATGAAATTACAAAGGACATAATCAGATATCGGGAAGACCGGATCGAGATGGTGGAGGAGGAACTGCAGGCACAGAAGCGCGCTTACTAAGCACTGAAGGATCGGATTGTGCACGATCTAAAGCAGTATTGAAGGACATTGCAATTTTTGCTTTAGCATCCTGCCTGACCCATTGAACGAAATCACGCCCAAAGTTGATTTCTTTGTGAAGCTCTTCGATCCTTTGCTGATTTGCTTCTATTTGAGCACTAAGACACGATTTTTGATTTTTCTCTTCACTTAATTTTGCAGCTAATGAATCAATCTCTTGTTCACGAGCAGTAATTTTGGAAAGTTCAGTAGATAGTCGAGCATGTAAACTCTCAATTTTTATGGCGCTAAGAGTCACATTATATTCAGAAGTCTTTAACTCTTGAGTAATGTTTTTCACTGAATCTTTCGCTGTATTAAGCTCAGTTTCTACTTGTATTGCTCGATCCTTAGCTTCATTAAATTTTTTCTCCAAATCTGAAAATACAGGAAAATATTAGACAAATTTTATAATATCAAGAACTATAAAATTAGGTAAACCAAAAATGTACCTCTGACAACAGATTTAAACTCTAATTCTTTTTGAGTTAGCAATTTTACAACTTCTCGATATTTTGATTCTGCTTTATTACGCCTCCAAGTGGCTAAATCAAAACTATCGTTCAGTTGAGTCAGTTTTTCTCTAACCACATTCATCTCTTTGAAAACTTCCCTTGCATGATTATTCAATTGTACCATTCTACGTTCGATCCTAAATAATGTCTCCACATTTTCCACTGGACCTAGTATAAAATTTAAATGTTTCATATAAATCAAGTAAATAAAATAGTAATTGAAAAGGTATGAAAAATAAACCTTGATTTTGATTCTGAAGATCTTGATTGTGACCTTCAATAGTTCGGAGACGATCCTGTTGTTGCTGATATTGATCATTATGTTGATGTTGAAGCTGTTGAAGTTGTTAAAGTTGTTGTTGAAGAAGATCATTTTGCTGTTGCAATTCATCATTCACTTGTTGTAAGGAGGCATTCTTCTCCTTCATCTCCCCTGATTCTTTCTTGAATATCAATCCCATCATGTTAGCTCGAGCCTTATAAAATTTATAACCACTAAATAGACAGTCGTTACTATATTGGAGTTGGGCTAAAGCTTGTTGCGGAAGTGAATATAACGAACTATCGGAAAGAGTCAAAATTCATTGAAGGATGGAGGAGGCTTTACAGGAAAACTCTGCTCAAAAATATCACTCTTGGACCATGCATCCAAAGTTTCGTCCATAGGAATCGCACTAAGTGAATCCCGGAATCGAGACATGAAGCCAGAATCAGATTTGATAACCTCAGCAGTAGCTGAAACATTCCAAAGCCCTTGAGAAAGAAACCACTTATATGCTTCTTCTTCATCACCAACTAAATTAAAACCTTCACTGGAGATTCGATCGGAAATAGACTTCAGAGTAGAAGGATCGACACTTGGAATTGAAGTATCGACCTCAACAGCAACAGAAGTAGATTGAACCAAAATTTCGGAAGGAGCGATCGATTCGAGAATTACTTCAGAAGTCCCTTCGACTTCAGGAGGGATCGAACTGGAAGAAGGGATCGAACTGGAAGGAGGGATCGAACTGGAAGGAGAGTTTTCTTTTTCAGTCCGGTCAGTAATGTTAGCTTCTTCAACAATGGCAGTATTAGCTTCAACATTCATATTTTCCACACCACCAATCGGAAGTATCTCGGCATTATCCTTCTCCGATGTATTCTCTTCTTCAACATGAGATACTTCAATCACTACATCAACAAGATCATCAATAACAATATCATCTCCCTCTTCTTGAGGAAGGCCAGAAAAAGTTTCCAATGCACCATTATCGGGTACAGGGGAATCAAGCACGAAATCAAAAGGAAGTGGAGAAACGATGTTATAAAAATTGGATGAAGTACCAGAAAGAGGTGCAACAATAGGATCGGATCGTTCCGATACCACAATTTCTGCTGGCATCGAGGAAACTGGAATAACATCGATAGGATCAGACTGATCCAATGGAAGAGCAACAATCGAGCTACCTTCTCCCTTATTCAAACTGGAAGCCATCTCTCCTACAACCTCAGTTGAAAGTTCAAGAGTTCTGGGCTTCTTCTGCTTCTTCTCTGCTGTGAGAATTAATTTTCGCTTTCCTTTACCCTCAACTGCGGGTTCGATCGATTGTTCATTCGCGACGATCTCTCTATTCTCGACGATTTTAATACCTCGATCAGGTGGAGGAAGGGGGATTCCGATGTCCAAAGAAGGATCGACCTGGAATCAAAAAAGTAATAACATTTAAAAGAAGACATTAAAGATCGATACACTATATCTAAAAGGAATGATATCAACTAAGAATTCCGAACCTTGAAGTCAAATTTATAATCATCAAAGTTCAATCTCCAGGGGCAATAGTTCGGGAAACAATTGCGAAGATGTTGAATTTCACTAGTAGGGATGTCACCATATACCCAAGGTCCCTCGATCAGAATAGGGGTGCGATACCATTTATAATCATGTTCTCGACGAATTCTCTCATTTGAAGGAAAGTCAGCATTGGTATATGGAGCTACCTTGGTTCTGGGGTCATCAACTTCTCGAAGAAGAGGAAACCCTTGGGAGCATTTGCGAACAGGACTAACACTCCATTTGACATAATTTTTAACAGTAATACCATCACCATAAGTATTCTGGAAATTCTCAGGCGTATAATAAACACGTTCTGAAGGATCGGGAACATAACAAGTAAGACGAGTACGACCCTCACTGCGAAGGGTACATTCATCGAGAATTCGCCACCAATTACCATTATACTGTGTGATAGAACGAAGTTGAGTATGTGGAGCCCTGCTGCGAGTAGCAAGAACTGTGAACTGGAAAGGGTTGTTCTTCTCATACAGAGGGAGATGAAGACCAGCTTCCAAGGCACCAACAGAAATTAATAATCTATGATGGGTATATTGAAATTTTTTCATCGAATCGTAGGTTATCATATCGGAAGCACTATCAACAAAAGAAACTTTAAATCCTTGAAGATTATGTCTTCTTTTAAATTCTTCAATATCCATAGATCGATAGCTATAAGATGACATTGACCGTTTATTCTTGGGGGCAACATGAGGGACATCGGGAGAAGAATCCCGTACGGTACGAGGTACAGCAGGAGAAGGGATAGTAAGAGATAAATCTCGACGAGAAACAGCATATCGAGATGAAGAAGACCTACTTGATCTCTTGTTTTCACCTTGATTGCTGGCAGCATCAGATTTTCTTGGAGACATATTGAAGATCTGAGCAAAAAGAAACAAAAGAAGGAAAAAATTAATATATGAAGAAATTACCTAGCAATAATCACAGTGTAAAAAAGGGCCTTTTCATTCATACATAACCTTAGAATCACAATCTTTTTTACTACACCGATAGACCCTCAGCCATGAAAAGAAAATTTTGAATCAAGAAAAATAAAATTACTTACATGAAGAAAAGAAGTTAACAACGGTCAAATTGAAGTAGAGAAGAAACCAATTAACGAGAACAAAACTCCTGAGTAGTGGGAAGATTTGAAAAGTTTAAGGAAGACAAAGTGCAATAACTAAAAAAGAGACAGTAGAAAGTTACAGGATATTTAAAGAAGAAGAATGGTAACCGCCACAAGATGGGAGAGCAAAATAATCGGAAAAGATTTGATTTCATTGAAAAAAGTGTAACTGACATAATCATGTTAATACCAGCGAAAAACTCGGATAACGTGCAGAAAAGAAACTGAAAAGTTAAAAACGACAAGTCCTTCTCTATTTTTCAAAATCTCGGATCGACCGTTGGATGATTTTGTAAAAAAGAGAAGAAGGGGGCAAATTGTTAGTAAATTAAAGAAGCATGACACGTGGAAGAAGATCAAGTT
>JAJJMC010028588.1:0-13440 GCA_023531435.1 Papaver californicum
GTTATGAGTCGATATAGTTACGGAGACACGTCAAATTAAAAAAAAAAACAGATTACAAGGACACATTATATATGTGTTGTATACACCATTAAAATGAGATTTTACCATAATCTACTCAACAAATTGATTGTTTTTATTTTAAAATATTTGACTATTTATTAATTAAAATTAATAATATAAAATAATTAATTAATAATTAATAATATAAAATAATGATCAAGACTTTCACTAATATTTATTGGAATTTATGAAAGGAGAACAAATTAACATCACATGTAGTTTATTTTGATTTTCCAAACCAATATAAATCATTTATGGATTGTCCAAAAATGTCTAATAAATATCCATAAAATATTCGTTTTTCACGGGACACGCGATACGGCTTGTCCATTGGGTGTCGCGCAAGTGTTAGGCACGTTACAACAAAGGCCTGTCCATGGTGACGAGGCCCGGAATTATTGGTTAGGGGGACAATTATATACCAATATAAGATACCAATCCTATACAAAATGACGGTTGTGTGAAATTTTTAAACATTTTTACAACAAGATATACCAAACAACGTTTTAATTAAATATTAAATTTATATTATTTTTTATTTTATCAGTATAAAATTTTGATATTTTTAAAGAGTTCTATAATATTCAAGCTTATTATTAGTATTTTGGAAGATAATTTTTAAATTTTATGTAATGTATACTAAGATTAAAGTCTATAATTGTAATTTTCTTTTAATCTAAGGGGGACAAATATATAAAAAACTTAAAAATCCAAGGTCAAGTAAATAATTTTTGAATTTTAGGGAGGAAAACTCTCCTCCTTAGTCCCTTGGTGGCTCCGTCACTGCTTGTCCATTCAAGCTAGCTTACAAACGAATGGACAAGCAAGCTTACAAATAGATTACTGAATAAGATTAAGTTGTTCAGTTATTTGGAAATCCCAGCTTACAAATAAATTACTGAATAAGATTAAATTGGTCGGTTATTTGGAAATCCTAGCTTACGAATGAATTACTGAATAAGATTAAGCTGGTCTGTTATTTGGAAATCCCGTGAATCCCGTGGCTTCCGTGCCAAAGTAATGCCACGTGCCCAGAAAGGATTCACACGATTTTTATCGGGGTTGTTGGTATGAGGCACTCATGCTACTAGTCCTGTACTGAAAGTTTGAAACAAAGCAAAAAAGAGTCAGATTACAGAATGAATAACTTACATGCTGATGCTTTTCAAACTCTTATTATATAACTTAAACCACATTGTTACTCGACTAACTTTTACATCAACTACCTCCTCGTAAGTCCCCTCAAAAGGAGACCAAGGGTATGAGTACTCATGAAGATCATTCTCACAACAGATTTATATTCCATATTCTATCACTTTGAACCTCACCTGGGAGTTGGTTAAACATGAACAGCAAAGCGCAAGGTTCAAAAAGCTTAAAATTTCACTCATTTTGGCACGTAAAATAAATATGAAAGGTTTCTCAGTGATCTTTCACTTGCCTTTTGTGGTCCCTTTCTGTGTGACGATGGTGGTAGCTTGCCCCATTGTAATCATGTCTTTGCTGTTTTCCGTCCAACTGATGCTTGTTTGGCAGTGGGCTGCTTCCCGCCTTTCTCTTCCTGCTGTTTGATCTTGGAGATTCTAACTGAGAGAATTCTCCTTCCTCAACAATCTCAATTTGATGCCCATGTGACGACTGCCCATCTCCAATATCCTCATGATGCTGGTCCTGCCTATAACTAGGGTTTTCAAGGTCAGACCTATTCGTGGAAGGTTTAGACCAGCTTTGCCTCCTCTCCCGCTTGATTTTGTCATCCTCAACTGCCAACTCAACACCATCTTCCAACTCTCTCTCGATCAGATCATCCTCATCAGTCAAGTCCATCTTACGTGCAACATCTCCGCGTAATTTCTTCCGTTTCTCCATAGCTGCTTTCAGTTTGTCTTTGTCAATCTTTTTCATAGCATCCTGTGGTGACTGGCCTAGAGGAGGACCGCTTTCCTTGCACAAAACTCTATTACTCTTGTGTTGTGTATCATCATTTTTCCACTCTCCTGCTTCCGTCGTTTCAGCTTTCACCTTAGTACTCCTTTCTTGATCTTCTGATTGACGTGATCTGTTTCTAGCCTCCCCTAAACTTTCCCGTTCAAGCAGTTGATGATCCTTTACGTCACCGTCCACTTTATGGTCTGAAACAGCACTTCTCATGTCACTCCCATGGTCACTACCTGGATTATGAGAATTCCTCCCAGGATCAGAATCATTATCGACATATGAATGGTCAGATGCTGGTCGGTTTGTTGGCACTGCTCCTGACTTTGCTGTAGATACACCACTAGCTTGCATATGACCATTTACTGACGCTAGTTCTTCACTGGCGGAGTGTGTTTTTGTTGGGGGTCGATGACTAACCCCACCATCAGCACTTCCTTCAATTTCGCTCCCATGGGAAGGTGGCATACGATTTTGCTCATATAATTCTAACATTTGATTGCTTACTTCTGC
Source organism: Papaver californicum (assembly GCA_023531435.1). Taxonomy (NCBI): domain Eukaryota; kingdom Viridiplantae; phylum Streptophyta; class Magnoliopsida; order Ranunculales; family Papaveraceae; genus Papaver; species Papaver californicum. Next base: position 2,509 of record JAJJMC010028588.1, read on the forward strand.
CAAAAGAGAAAGAGAGCTTTAATCTTAACAGTCTGAATGACCATAGCATGTGTAAAAACACTTTACACACCCAAATAGCAGACATAAGAAAACCAACCTTCCAACTGGCGTGGAGTGACATCAAATTCTTGCCACCAGACCTTCTCACCATCTGACGGTAGCTTTACTTTGAGGAACTTGGCTGCAAGAAAGATAGCACCAGCTGCAATATGGTGGGGCTTAAACTGAAGGCAGAGTGATGTCCGCAGCCTGCATGACACTTTACAGTGAGAAAAGAAAAAATAACAAGGTATATACAGAAAGAGAACGAGATCAATAGAAAGCTATGCCTTCATTAAAAGAAATGTAAAGGAGCTCTCTCTCTTACCCATCATTCACAAAATTCCACGCAACTTGGGCAAGGGCATTCTGAGCAACTTTAAATTTCTTGATTGCTTCTACGAGAGGTTTATAAGGGTGGTTCACATTAAAATCAAAACCAAGTGTCGCAAGTACAACCCTTTCTCCAATTAAGATAAGTTCTTTCTGTTGTTCATACACTTCCTGCATTCAAGAATCCAGAAATGAGCAACCTTAAAAGCCGAGTGCAAAAAAGAAACTTTAAAGGTACCGGGCAGTCGACCTACAAGGCAACAAACAGTAATGTCACTCCTATGGCACACTAAGATTCTGTTCAAGTAGTGCACAAGGGGCATCATTTGCTTCGTGCCTTCATCAAGATGATGATGATTCTTACCTATACTAATTGTCAGAGACGAGTAATATGCATGTGCAAGGCAATGCAAGCTTTTATAGTTTATCCTAAGCACAAAACTTCATAGCACCGGTAACAAGAATCATGAATCAATTTGATAGTCCAAGATACACTCCCTTCCTCTTGTGTACAATAGCGTACAGGTATGTCACTAATGAAACATCCCTAAGGTCTAACTTGCAAGGTACCTTTAGTTTCTATTTGGTGGAAATTTACCAGCACTCAGTATGCCTATGAAGGGTAAAAAATCTTAACACAATTTTGATTAAGTAAGAAACGACCTCGGGTTGACACGTGCCAGAATGAGGAGGTACATAAATAAAGTGGTTGAAAGCACCACAAATGGTACCTTCTGCTTGATTCTTTGAACAGCAGCAGGATCCTTTTTATGAATGATCTCATAAGAGACAAGGATAACGTCTTTGAGTGGTCGAGGAGTTTCTTCAACCTTCCCTGCTAGAAACATGCACACAGTTGCGATAGTCTGCAAAAAGGTTGACAAAAATTAGGCACTGAAGTACAATTGATTAAATAGAAGTAGTAGCAACATTACAAAATTCTACATATGAGTCTTGACAACACTAAAATGTTCAGACTCTGGACCATCCTTTTCTTATGATACCCAATTCAAACCCCTCAACCGTTAAAGTGGATACACTGAGAGATGGACAAAAAAGAAGTATGGTCAAAACTTGGAAATTAACAAGATCCTTAAAACAATAAATTCAGATTTCTTAACGCCTTAAATTTAATTTGGTTTGGTTCTAAAAACTGTAGTTACTTGATTTGATGCATCTTGTGCTTTCAGAAATTAGCTACCCTTGAAGCCTAGAACATCAAACTAACTAAACCTATCACATACATACGAAAAATACTTTCTATGTAGTTCCAGGTACTGAGCTATCACTAAATTATATTTAAATAGGAAACTAGGCTGCAGAGCGTATATGTTTTCCCAGACGTGAACCTGTGATTTATGTCCCCACAGAAAAAGTTTTCTTCGAACTTGCTCTTAAATTGAACCAAAGAAAATTCTGTCCATGAGGCCTGATTTCACGAATAAATTCACTCATCATGTGATATTCATTAGTCTCAATAATTCTGTTGAAATTAAACAAAATCACTCACCCTCCTATCATTCTTTAAGTGAGATTGGCGAAGGAAAAAGCGATGACAAAATATTATAGCTGTAGCTATAGTTACCTGGGGCCTGCATAACCGAAACATGTAAACCGACGATCAGAAAAATTCAGTAGACATGTTTTAACAGTATTATTCACTCATTAACATGCTGAGGAACACAATATCTTTCTTCTTAACGTTGAGAAAAAAACGGTATTAGAAGGAAAAAAAAACACTCAGCATTTGGACATTTTTAAGGTTTCTGTAATATACTCTCAAGTCTCAACATTTTCAGCATAAATCTGAAATCATATAAGAGACCTACTTAGAATATAAACACAACAACAAAGTATTATATCTATAACTAAGGTTACCTGGGGCCTGAGTAACCGAAATATATAAAGTGGCAATCAGAAAAATCTAGTACACATGTTTTAACAGAACTGATTCATTCATTAACATGCGGAGGAACACAATATCTTTCTTCTTTAGCATGTGGAAGAAGAAAGTTCTTTTACTAGTATTTATTTAAGAACAAGAGACCAAAAGAAAAAAAAAATCAAGACATTCAAAAAAATTTAAGCTCTCTATCATAATATATATTGTCAAGTCAATCTGAAATATATAAGAAACCTACACTATATAAACCCAGGGTCCAGTAGAACCTTATATAGCATGAGTATTTATGCTCGTGGCCCAAGTCCCCTATAACACCAAGCAACAATAAGGGTACAAGGATTTGCTATTCATTCTTTAGAATTAAACTTCATCAAAAGAGAGCTTTTGCTAACATTGATAAAAACAAAAGATGCTCCTGTTCAAAGTCCCTATATAACCTTCAAAACTTTTGTGAAACATGATAAGTCCTACATGACCTAACTATCAGCGCGACCTCAGCATTTCGTGTACATAGACATATCAATATTACTAATTTAAAAAATGGAAGTCTTAAAGGTTTCTGTATTTTTTCGAGACTCATCAAACAGAAAGGAAACTTTTGCACCTATACAAAGGCAGATAAAAGAAAAAGAACAACTGACAGAAAGAAACTAAAGGGTGTCGAAGAAACTGAGTACTAGAACTTACAATGAGCAAATTACAAGGATTGGAAACTTACACTTTCAGTCTCATCCCTAAATCCTGTAGAAATGTACAATACGACTTGCGCAGATATGTCTCTTTCTTTAAATCAATCCCGTCAGTCCTTGATGGAGAGTTTTCTTCGATTTCTTTCCTAGATAGATACCAACGTCCACTGCCTTCCTCTTGTCTATCCTGGGGAAGGTTATAGGGGCCATTTTCCATCATTCCATGAAGCGAAGGATCCCCAGGTAAGAAGCCAGCCATTTGTATCTACTTGCAAAACTAGAACATCAAAGACGCCAGGTACTGCTAGAAGCAGGCTTTACAGCTCACAGAACATACAGATTCTGTATTACAGAGCAGCGTGAATAACCTCCTGATACATGGAAATAAAGACATCTCAGAAATTTGGCTTCATAGATCACAAAGATTATGAATTTAGGACAAACACCACTTATGATATCATGTCATTTATATTGCAACTGCATATGCAACATAGACACCATTGAAGTAAAAATAAAATTTTTGAACATATACATTGAAATCAGCTAACCAGCTCTTCTCCTGCAATCAGAATTGATACCACACTCGACAACATAGTTCATTTATAAAAATGCTTAATTACTGCAAACTTAGGCTCACAAATCGATTACCTCCATGTGGCATTAATTTTGAGGCGGACACTCCACATTGGCTCTAACTGTTAGACCCCCCATTTTGGCCCTGATTTAGACCCATATCCAGAATTTTACTTAAAAGCCTTTTTTTAAAGAGACTACTAAAAAGCCTTAAAGCCAAAGTCATCCTAAGTCTATCGAAAGGAAACATTCTGGTAATTGAGCTTCCCATCCTTCTCCAAACTTTGGGCGTTAAATATTCATAATATTGCTTTAGCCCACAGATTATGAAAAATCTCTCCTCAACCAACTTAAGTTCGAGTGCCCTTTTCAACGTTACATCCTTCTTCCTCCAACCAATTTTTGCTGAAGCTGCGAATTCTCTAACAATTATGTTCTGGTTCTATAGAATTCTACCATACATTAAAAGGAAAATGTGGTTGAACCATAAGATTATTCAACCTTCTGTCGAGTAAAATTTGTATAACCGGAAATCTAAAAGCAGCTTAAACTTCCTCAACTTATCCTATTGTTGGAGGACTCTCAGTGTGCTATTGAAACATGAATCTCCAGGTAAGAAAATATGCTCTCTAGCCTCTACAAAACAGATGATCCACATTAAGATATAGATTTCATCTTTATTACCATATCTTGTCCTTTTAGAAACAGCATCATTATATTCTTAAGTTTGGGTTCCAGCAAACTCAAAGAAGTCCTAGCGTTATAAAGCAATGACATTATTTTCAAAGAGACAACTTTTGGTAGTAAGATAAGTTTCAATCTTTTTGGTGGATTATTAGTTTCTTAGAACATACATTCCCATACTACAAAAATTTTGGTGGATTGTTAGTTTCTTGGAACATACATTCCCATACTACAAACTACAGTAATTTGTGTTTGAAGGATAAAGCAAATTATTCTCTTGATCTTTTCACACTGATAATAACACAAATATGAATAATGAAACTTGCACAGCTTTAAAATTCTTCATAGCTACCTAATTTAGTTATAAATATTGAATAAATGTCTTCGAAGAATGAAGAATCTCTTTGCTGGAAAATAAAATATACTTTTCGATACAGAGAGAATTCCTATAAAACCAGACACATAATATTATCATAGCATTTGCGGTTTGAAGGGAAATTGGATGAAATACAGTATTATATTACTGTGTAACAAGGATGTGAAAACCTAAATCATATATTCATAAGTTCAAATTCAACCCTTACACCAAATCTTCAAAAACAAACAGATTTTGCATCTTCCATAGCCAATTACAAGACTTCAATTCAAATACCCACTCAAAAAACTAAACCCTAAGATCTGAACTTCAAGATAAAGCATTTTCAACCATCAATTAGAAAACATGAGCTAAAATTTCTAACCTGATGTGGAATTAGATCGCCCAAGTGAATAAACCAAAGAAGTAATAAAACCAGAACGGCGAACATACAATCACAACCAAATCTTCGGTAGGAACAAATAAATAAATCTCACAAGAAGAATAAATAGTATCTCCTGATAGAAAATAAACCCTAACTATGAGCCGCCATTAACCCTCTGAAAGTGTGGTTCAGCGAAGATGAGAAAAAAAATCCTTCGACCAGAAGGAAAAAAAAAAGTAACCTAAAAACGAAGATGAGTTCGTAAAGTATTAACAAGTGAATGTTTTGCATAAGCACCCCATGTTTCGATTAATTGATATATACACCCTAGTTATACTTTGTAATTTATAAAGCCTCTTAAACTTTGACATATACACCCTGATTTATCTATCTAACGCATCAAACCCCTGAACAAAGGCGAAATACGTATAAAACCCCTGGAACTTAGCAACCCTCGGAATAGAGAACCTAACCACAAAGCCAATACCAACTACCACATTGTTAACTTTTGCCTATACTTCTCATTTTAATCTTCAAACAGGTTGGTATTGTAATCCTCGATACAACTGGTGAAACCATTGGAAGAAAAGTCTTAGGTGGACGAGTCCATGGAAAAGAAGAGATGATTGTGTTGTAGCCTTAGAGGCCCTATGCTGGGCTGAACTTCCCCATCTAAAGAATTTTGTCCTTTTGGGATCTAATGCTAACCTCACCAAAACTATACAAGGCAAAAAAAAAAACTACTGGATGGAGAAATAATAACCATGTTGACACTATCTTAGCTAAAATTAACTTTTTCGATCAGATCTTTTGTAAATTTTCCCATCTAAATGAAAATTTGGATCTTTTGAACTTCGTTGTAATAGGTAGTAAAAATCAATATCCCGAGTTCTGGGAGGCAGGTGTTCTTTTAAATGCTAGGTAACTTTATTTCTTTTTTTTTTTTTAAAAAGAAAAGTAAATAACAGTTTGGAGGGAGACTTGTGTCCTTAAGGCCATCCACAATGGGTCGACTATACCCTTCGCTCTCTTTACAGGATGGTATCTAATTGGTAAATCGATCAAAGATCAAAAAAATTGATATTTGATCTGGTGTAAAAACAGCGGTGGATGATCAAGCGAGGCAGTAAACTGTCGTTTGGGAGAAAACGAGTTACTATCCTATCGTTCGGAAAAACGGACGAGCCATTAACACCGCGCCTAGTACAAGCGAGATTTTGTTCTCCCGTCTGCAAAACTAACCTACAGGCTCGATCCTAGAAGCTCGTCCACTATCCAAGCAGGCTGTGAATATTCCGCTTGTTCGAGCGCTGTCCCTTAATGTCGCCTAAAAATGTGCGAAATAGGCGTGTGAAAAATGATCCGGGCGAGAGATTATAGTGACGCCTGTTGCACGTGCGAAGGACTTGGGTGGGAAAGAGACGGGCGGGATATTGTGGTCACGTCTAATTGTTGGAGGCGGTATACCAAGACGGCGCCTTTGTTCTTCAGCCGATTATAACCCTAATTTTTCCATTTATTTCTTCATCTTCTTCTCGCCTCCTGTTCCCTTCCCCTCGCCTCCAACCTCTCCCAGCCGAAAGAATCCAAGAACCCCATTTTGGCAACAGCTCTATCATAAAACGATAACCCAATACCTCGTTTTCATTTTCATATTTTGCTCAAACAAATTCCAAGCGAGATCAAGGTATATCTTCTACCATAAAAAATTTAAATTCAATTATTTTAATTTCGTATATAATTTAGATGATTAGTTTGTTAAATTGGTTTTGGATGTTGTTTAATTAGTATATTATAAACCCATTATTGAAATATGAATTTGTGTTATAATTATAAAATTGGGAATTTATTTAGGGTTTATGTACATGTTATGAATTAGGTTTAAAAATTTGTTGTTATTTGTTAAATTGAACATACAATACGAAATTGTTTAGCTTAATTTTTATGGGTGTATGTTTAATTTTTGGTTGAATGTATTATGTTGTGTAGAAACAAATTAATTTTGATTTAATTTTGATATAATTTAAAAACAAATGTGTATGGAGTTATTTGCAATTGTGTAATTTGAATTAGATTGGTTATAATGGGTGTGATTGTTGTATTTTGATAATGATGTATGTATTTTTAGAATGTTTGATGTATAATTGTTTGTACAAATGTGACTCGAAATTTTGCTTTCCCTACTTGTTTAGGTGTTGTTAAATTAATTTTAAGTGTTTATGCATTGTGTTGATTTACTTATTTTATTGACAATGTTCTATTATTTCTTTCGTCAGATGTCTACCAATGTTGTTTCGATATGGGTTGGAAGAAAGAAAACCACCAAAAAAGCTAAAATCACAGATGATTCAGAAGCACAGTCCATGGTCCCCGAGCCGGTAGATGTTCCGGGGTTGGAACATTACACCGTTGTCGAAGATATGGAGGAACATGTTTCTACAAATATTACATATTCCTCTGACGCCAACTTCAGGTTTGACCATCGTGGTTCTCTTAAATCAGTTCTACAGGTGTACAAGAGAATTACTAAGGAGTCCAATAGGGTCCAATATATAATAGAAAGGGGAGGTTTGGGGCAGATTACTATCCCTACCTGTAGTAGATTCATCCCACGCTTTAATCCATTTTATAATCGAGAGGTTTTGGGATACTACCAACACATTTCATTTTTCTTTTGGGGAGCTTGGATTCACTCCCCTCGATTGGGTTATGCTGACCGGGCTTAGTATCGGTGTCGGGAGATCAGTTTCTTATGAGGCACAAAAGTTTAAATTTGAATATGTACGTGCGAATATTTTTCCTGAACTGAAAGATAATGCGGTATGCAAAAGCGAAGGTGTTCCACAACAATGGGTTTCTGATGCAATAACTCTCAAGTTTTTGACCACCTATTTTGATATCGCTACATTGAACGCGGCGAACGATGATAGTGTCCTTGCTGATAGAGTTGCGAGGGCGTTCTATATGTATGTTCTTGGGAATTTCTTTTTCCCAAATGCAAAAACATACATTGATGCAGGATGGTTGGCTGCTTTTGAAAATCTAAATGAAGTTGATCAGTACGACTGGGGTGGTCCTGCATTCTCAAAATTATATTCGGGTCTCGCCACGGCTTCTAGGGGCCAGAAATCAGTATCCGGCCCATTCCAAATTTTGGAGGTAATTTTTTTAACGTTAAATGAATTAAATTCTCTTACAATTTTGTTGGTATGTAATTAAATAATTTGCAATTTATTTATGTTGTAGTTTTGGGGATACGAATACCTTGAGATATTTCGTCCAAACAAGACTACGTCTGAAAGTGAACATGAATGGCCCAGATGTCGTAGGTGGTTCGCCCCCCCGGAAGAAGGGTGTTGATATCGTGAAGTCAAGGACTAAAAATCAGTTATCTGCTGAGTCTGTGACTTGGCAACCATGGCTTACCGCAGTTATACCAGAAGATATTGGTTGCAAGGCAATAGAACTTTCTGCCCAACGTGTTACATTCTCCTGGCTCGGCACTGTAAGTTCTCTAATTCTTTTCTCTTACAATCGTAAATTTTCCAAGTTGTACTGTTGTCACATGGTTGGTATTTATTTATTATCATTTTATTGGATAAAGCACAATATGTATCTCGGAGACCGTTGTTGGAGGCAGAACAACCCAACTTGGGGTATTCTTGCAAACCCCCTAATTGCATTTCCAACTTCGGTGACGATGAGATTGAAGACATGAGACCCATAGCTCACGGCAATTGTAGTGAATACGTACGTGTCGTGCAATACGAGGTTTATTATGAATATTGGCGACATGTTACCAACCTCTACAAATATGTGACGGCAGTTGATTGGGAGGTTGAAACGTATGGATATGCGGGTGACCGTATCAAACACAACATTCCACGGTGCCCTGATCATGTACCCATTCCTCCTCCCCAACAACTACCATATGTAAGTACTCAACAAAGTCGTGGAGAAATTTTTTACGGTTTAAAAAATGTTGTGTTTCTAAGGCTTATTCTTATTTTTTTTCCCATCCAAGGTGGCGGCTTATGATTTAGTGCAAGACTTTGCTGATTTTACACAACAGTTTCAGGATTTTACCTTATCTAAAACTAAGGATAGGATGGATTACATCATAGCTAATGAAGTTAAGTTGAACACTATTTGAACTCAGTTTGCCGCTGAAAACCTCCTCCTACAAGATCAGAATGCGTTGTTGACCAGACAGGTAACCCAATTGCGTCAAGAGCAACCCTTAGGTTTTGCATCATATTCCACGACACCACCTCTCGGTTCTTCATCAACAGTTCGCCCAACGCAGAACGTCAGACCATCTTTCCCGCCATTTATTCCACCAAGATCAAACTCCGGTTATTTTTTTTTTTAAATTTCGAATGACGGTTAAAAGAACATGTTTGGTTATTTTTATTGTTGATTTACGGTTAAATGAAATGTTATTTTTTTTAGTACGTCGTTGATGTAGTATGATAATTTTACAGCACATTACGAAATTTAAATGACCGTTTTATTACCGTTATGTTACCGTTATGTTACCGTTTTATTACCGTTATGTTACCGTTTTATTACCGGTTTTTTTTCCTTGCATAACGACTATATTTTGTTTCTTATACTACTATAAATAACATTCAATAGCTACACAACTCATTTCATTATTCCCACATTTTATTTTTCAATGTCTGGGTACGAAAATTTTACCCTTAATGCAACCAATTTTACTTTAGATGAAGATTTATCCATATGTCGAAACATAGTATTACATTATCCATCAAGGGGTCAGGAACGTGATATCAATGGTTGTCCATGCGATGGTTGGAACACACACATGCAAACTTTTGCGATGAAACCGGTAATCCCAACAACCGGAACAGAGCAGGCCTTTTTTGTCGATATGTGAAAATTACGAAGGAAGTATTAGAATTTTCTTCTTTAACTGCTCGGGTCAATGAATTTCGTCTTAGGAATGAAACTGATGATGAAGTTGTTGCTCGATCACTACAGGAATGGACAAGATGGAAACGAAGTGATTTCCGGTACAAACCTCATTTTGAGATCTTAAGGGTAATGGATGAATTCAACCCTTTTGTGTTGATCTTTCTACCTAGTAGGCCAGAACGTCGTCAACGTCGTCCGACAAGCCAAGCCTTACGGTTTCACTAATAAGTTTATTTCTTACTTTATTTATCTGTATCGGTAGTTTATTTTTCTTTCCCTTTCATGTATGTCTTTTTTGATTTAATAAAAGTATTGTACTACCTTAAGTTGTTGTTCCGTTGACGACGATTCAGGGGCTATTATGAGGTCATTAGCATAAAAAAAAAACTGAAACTCTAAAAAAAAAGATCCATTGAACTTTAACTTCAATTGATAATTTTAGGAGTTAATTCCGATTACATTTTGGACTTCATGAACTCATAGCTTGCTACAAATATGAATTCTTCCCCCATTTCCTGAAAGTAGTGCATTTTAGCGATTTCCTCCTACACAAGGGGATGAAACAATTAAATAATTTGTTATTTGTAATTATTGTTAATGACAGAGGAGACAAATTTTCTAATAGTATGGATACTTACAAATTGTTGGATCGATAATCCTAAATGGGTGTCGTTAAAGATCCGTTGTTGTATAGATACATAATCAGCTATTCCCTTTCGAATAACTTGGTATCTATCATAAATGTGTACAACAGATCTTTGGGTTGAATTTCCATATTCCTCACCAAGATGTGTGTGGATCCTCCCCCATAGAGTTTCTGGATCAACAATTCCGAGTATAACATCTTGACGTAAGGTTTCGTAATAACAGGATTTTGTTATAGCCAAGTCTTCGGCTGAATGAAATGTTGACATGGGTGTAGGTAAGTTATGAAGTAAACAAAGAAGGAAATGTGATTAAATAGAGAACAATAATCTATTTAATGACATTGCCTTGTCAAGTTACATAAAATATCTCTGACAAATCTGAAAAA
>JAJJMC010028590.1:0-96621 GCA_023531435.1 Papaver californicum
AACGAGACAGTCAATATTGTGGTGTTTTACACGTGATGTATGGAAGAATCCAAATATGTCCTACTGTTCGTTTTATGACAATTGTTTTTTTGCAAGTAATAGCAAGGTAGAAATGATCCCAACCCTGCAATGACGACACAAGCCACAAGGATGGTCTTTTGTTAGGATTATTGGCTCTCAAATGTAATGTCAGAAAAACGCATATATACGTGTGTAGCCGCGTAGGACAACGTGGGACCTTATCTCACGATGCTCAGTTAAATCTGAGCATGGTCTTCTTATCGGTGCTCCAAGGTGAATCCCAAGTATCTTCTAAATGAACATATGGTACTATTAAGGGTGTCACTGCCACGAGGTAGAATATATGATGATCATTAGATAAATTAACATGAGAATCCAAATAGGCAGGCATAAATAGAAATAAAAGAATTTTATTTTATTTTTAAATTCTACTGTACCTCTCTTTCACCTTGTAACTCAAAGACCTGGTGGATAAGATATAACAACAGAGTCTAATAAAATTGATCTTATGTTGACAGTCCATTACCACATGGTGGCAGATTGATGGAAGCCAAGAATGTGAACCTGATTGCATAAACAGAACATCTCAGCGTGGATTGAAATACCCTCTCGAGTTCTTTCGGGTCCAGATGCGACAATATACCTCCGTACCATGAATTATCATGTCTACGGCTGTGCTGTTCAAGAAGTCTTCTACACTGTATTTGTATTACTCTATTTTTAAATGTGAGGCATATGGTGATAAATCTGGTAGTGAACTGTTAATGCATCAAACTGTTAGGAAAGTGTAAATTTTATAAATCTGAAATGCAGTCAAAAATCTGATATACAAAATTTTATTTCTGGTGATGTCTTTCAACTTGTTATTAACAGTTTCGGTATGACTTCCTGGTTTAACCAAAACAGAACAGCTGTACACGAATCTATAAAATTAACTCAACCGAAACATAAAATTGTGAGATTTAAACAATTTGTCAAATTCCTTAACAACAAGGATTTATCCCGTTCACTGCTATATATCCATAATCCATACTGCATAAGAAAGTTTTATTTAAAACCATGCAATTGCACGGGTTAAGACACTAGTCTGTAAAGGGTTAAGACACTAGTCTGTAAAAAAGAATGAACAGAAATGTCTCCACAGACAAAATGAAATCATTCATCTTTCGCCACAACCATAAGTAGACACCGAAAATGATGAGATTGTCATTGTTTTCTTCCTCTTCCTTTCTTGGTTGGTTGTGTTTCTACTTGTTCTTTTCCGGATGCTTCTGTTATATCCGCTGCATAACATTCAATTAAGACATGTTTAGGAATTAACCATGGCTGACACTGGAAAACACCCGTAATGAAATGACTTATGTATCTCATAAAAGTAAAAATTTCCAAAGGCTAAGATGTTTATCATAAAAGCAAAACAACTTTTTATCAAATAGGGCATAGACAAATAAAGTGATGGGTTTCCTGCCCCTGCATAATAAAGTGATGCTCAAAAGGTAGTGATTCGGTTTATCTTTTGGTGATACGTAAATCAGTAAGAAAAAGGTTAAGGAGAAAATATAGTACCATCAGGACCCCGAACCATTAGAGTAAAGAAGATGTTGTTTAGTTTCTCCATCTTCTTAGCATCCTGCGCCTGGTCTGTCTTGAATTTAAGACACTGACCAACGAAAAAAAGAAAAAGAGAAAAAGAATCCATAATCATGCCACACAACAACACCCACAGAATAAGCACATTGCATACATCATTTGACATGTAGCATGAAGGTGATGACATCCAATTCATATAGCATTTATATTGAATGGTGATGGAACCAAATATAGAGAATTCAGGGAATAACCAAACAACACATATTGTCGATGACATAAAAATTACACATACGAAAGAAGAATTCGTACCTCTCGATTATCAGTAACTTTGAGAACCAACTTCCCATCACAATGTCTGTATTTCATTACATACCTTGACTAAATTTAACATCAAATTACGACATGGATCAAGGAAAAATCAATTCAAAAAGTTAAATTAAACCAGATCTAAAAACTCACAGTAACAAATAAGAATCAGACCAACAAGAAAAGAAATGAGATCAAACAAAAAACAAGTAATGTAGAAATATGGAAGGATACAGATTGTGGATCCGCGCGAAACAATTGGATAGATCGTTCCGCGAATTCGTCCCACGAACTTATGTACACCATCTATTGGAACCTGTGTCAAAATGAAACAGATGGTTCAGAGATTAATCAGAAGATTTTGGTAGTTTGTTTCTAGGGTTTAAGAATCGTAGTCACATTCTTTAGGGTTTAGTGTCAAACCATTGAGAAGAATGACTATTATTTTCTTCTTGTTTATTTTCGAGCAAGTTTACTTGTTCTACCCTATACTACTTTCTTCACTAGTTAAATTAAACCAGCTCATTTCTATTTGCAGATTTTAAGAATTGGTTCATTTTAGTAGCCATGTAGTACACTACACACATTAACACATACTGTGCCTCTGATGAGACTGTGACAATTGCATGTGTCTTTGAAGCTTTTGAAACATAGGGTTGAAAGTAAACGATGATTATAAATGGTAGTGCAGGGTTTCATGGAAAGCATGGTTTTAAATGTGAATTGGAACTTTAAGTTTGTATGTTAAGGTAATCAATCAAGGCAGGGGTACAGAGAAATAAAAGTATCAACCGCGATACTTAAACTTTTTTCCATACATTATATACTTCCATCAAATCTTACTCTTAGTTAAAATCTAAATCTCTAAAGTAGAAAATTCCAACAAAAGATGCATAGGATTCCAGGTAAAGTTGTATATTGGTCAAACAACCCATATCTACCCGTTTTTTTGGCTCTAAATTCAAATCTCCTGACCGTGAAACTCTTAACATAATCAAACATCAAAGTAGATTTACTTAAAAAATTTATATTCATCATCCTAGCTTCAAATCCTCTGAATCTAAATGTCTATACATGGATTAAACTAACTGAAACATTAATAAACCCAATTTCTACCAGCACCTAACCAAATAAACATGTTATAGACAACAAAGAAAAACAAACAAAGTTAGAACAATACCTAATGAGATCTTCTTATGATTATCTTCCGGTTCAATAAACCGATCTCTTCGCCTGTATTTTTAAGAATCGAACAAAATATATAAACAAATTCAAAGCTTGTTTATTAAGAAAATCCTGATCTGTAAAACGGCAATGTAAATTCGTATTCTCTGTTAAAGAGAATCGAAACCCTAGCGTTGAGAAACGATTGGAGAGAAAGAGAGGGTGGGTGGTGGTAAAAGAAAAACTGAGAGGAATAGAGTACGCCTGCTTTGATGTGTTTCTTTGTCCATAAGGGCAAGTCCCATGGACTTGGCAAATATGCCATTTTGAGTCCACAATAGGCTTTGCCAGATTGGCAGAAAAAAAAATACTTAGCAAGCAAACCAGCGAATTTGAGGGTTTCGAGAAGAACGGTTTTTTGGGTACCCCTCAAAGTTTGAGGGGACCATCCCATTTTGTTAAGGTCATTAGAGAATCCACAGTGGGACTATCAAACAATGGACCAAATCCAAATTTGATCTTTGGTCCGTCCAAAATGGATCACAGTGGTGCGATCGAATTTGGATTTTGGTCCACTTTTGTTACTGTTTCGGATCATTTATGATCCCAAAACTAGACCAAAACCCAATATGGTAGAGCGTTCAGCTAACCGTGCGTCTCGTGTCAGGCGTGACGCTGACTCTCCATCTCGTGCAAGGCATAATACTAGACATCCGTTTTATTGATCCAGGCGTGAACCAGAATGCCGCCTCACCCAAGAACACGTTCAGCGGGGCGTAAGGCCAGAAGCACGTTTGGTATTCAGGTGTTAGCTTAGAGTAACGCTCGTGTTTGACGTCTGGTTAAGACAACGTTTATTGTGAGCGTGTGTCTAAGGTAACGCCTGTGTGTGGGGCGTGATTTTAAACTAACGTCTGCTTCATAATCTCTACTTCTCTTCTAACATCTTCGATATCCACAGTTGTTCTGAGCTTCTTCTTTTGGTCATGTGATGCCAAATTCACCTCCTAACGCCTGCTTAAACTAACGTCTGATGCTTTATCTGTACATAGATAGGTGATGCCAAATTCACCTCTTCCTAACTCACGACCTAATTCATATGTAATCTCAATTTCACGACCAGTTGGATCTTTCAAAACACACAATATGTTATCCCCACCACCACCTGATCCATGATTTACGGTATAATCAATTGAGAATGGATTATGTTTCTTCTTCTTCTTCCTATTTTTCTTACCAGGGGAAACATCTGGCCTTGCACAGCGATTCCCCATAGATCATAGCCTTATAAATTTCAAATTTCCCGATCTAAAATATGTACCAAATTGGAAACAAAAAACCTAAATCAAAATAACGTTTTAAATCTAACAATTTTTTTTAAAAATATAGAAAATGTAACTGTAGTGTAACCACTAACTAAGTCATGCTTCAAGAAAAAAAAAAGCAACATCGCATGACGGAGCAGGCACACCCTATTTACAGGCGTGTGTGTAACTGAAGAGTGTTCGTTTAGCATACCACCTGATGGAGCAGGCGTTACTCTAAGAGAACGCCCGTCTTCATTATCCACACGAACCACCTGCATGTTTACAAGGTTAACGGGTGTATGACTAGTGTCACGCCCCATCAGGCGTTCGTCTACACACACGCCTGTAAATGGGGCGTAATGCTAAGTGTACGTCTAACATCAGACGTTCTTCTGTGTATCGTCTCCCACCGAGCGTTCATCTTTCTTCCGTCCTAACCAAGCGTTATCACTTGCATACGCCCGTATAACACAATTCCAACAGACGGATACTTGTGCATGCGCCCAACAACAGGCGTTAGCTTATTCTTATGCCCGATCAAATTTTACTCGCTGCCCATAGCGTTTCAGGCGGACCAAACCCAAAATTTTTTGATCTTTACTCTTCGGGTTTGGTCGCACCACTGTGGATGCTCTTAGGAAGTAATTCCTGGCTCCTTTATCCATATAATTTTAAATATGGTCAAAATATTCTTACTTAATTAGAGTTAATAATTAGTGTTAGTTAAACTTAGCTAGTTGTTAGTATTAGATGAGATAAAATATTTGTGTTAGAGAATTAGAATTATTGAGAGAGAGAATTAGAAGGAGAAGAAGAGTTTTTGGAAAATAATCTGGAAACCTAAATTTGGTGATTCTTAAATTCAAAATGAGTGATTCTACTGCAAGCTCAGAGGAACCGGAACCTTCAAATCTTAGAGTAAACAAACTATTTGTTAATCTTCACAACGATCCAGAGATAGATGATTTGTTAGATGGTGAATATTTACCCAAACCCAGTCTCAATCTCAAAATGAGGGTTTTTACGAGATAAACGAGGATCACAACGAATAATATGAAGATTATAATGCTTTTGAGGGTCAGGTATACTTGTTAATGTGTTTTTGTTGCTTGGGTTGGCTTAAATTTGGTGAAAATATCAAATTTTATGGCTTAGATTTGGCTAGATCGATATAAGTTCGGCTAGAATATTAAAGAACATAGGTAGCGGAACTCTGTGTTAATGGAGGCTTGGAATATGTTCGGTTACCTAATTGAAGAACACCTAATGTTCGACTAGTTCGAGCTGAATCACAGTTATGTTCGGCTAGTTCGAGCTGAAACAGGGTTATGTTCGGCTACTTCTATCCCAACATTTTCTTAGCCTAACTCTTAGTTATAGACGTAGCGTGAACTTTTAAGTACAAAGTTCGGCATGGATAGTTTAGGAAGAATACCTAACTTGCTCATGGTATCTACTAATCTATTGTTCAAATGACAAAATATAGCATGCCAAACATTAAAAGTACACACCATATAAGAAGAAGATGCAATTTTATTCATTTCAAAATTAAGCTTAAACATTCCATCAGTAGCATAACATTTTCCTACAAATATTTTTTTTTTAGTAATTGTGTAATCAGATCCAATAGTTTGATACAATCCAGCCTTGTTGAGAAGGTAGCCGGAAACAAGGTTTTTTCTCATTTCTGAAGTGTGAAGGACATCTTTCAGCATAAGTGTGCGACCAGAAGTAAACTTCAGTTCTACCAAACCAGAGCCTTTCACAATAGTGGTGTCAGAGTCTCCCAACAACACTTTCTTATCCTTGATTTCTGTATAACTCTTAAATAAGGACCTATCAAAACAACAATTACGCGAAGCACCACTGTCTATCCACCACCCATCGATCCACCAACCATATAAAACTATGTGTCTGAAACCATGGCAACTATAACGCTTTCAACAGCATTAGCTTGTGCGCTATTTTTGCCTTTGTTATTTCTGGAATTCCGAGCCATATGGCCTGGTTTACCGCAGCCATAACAAATAAAATCAGAATTAGAATTATATTCATTTCTTGATGGGGGTTGGTTCTTGTATTGATTAGGTTTTCCTTTCTTATGGTTCTGGTCAGGTTTCATAATCTTTTTCTTAGGTTTCAAACTCGCTTGAGTATGACTTTTATTGTTTGAAACAATAAGAATCTATTCTCTTATATCTTGTTTTCGTGCCTCTTCTTCAACCCTGATCTTAACAATCAAACTTTCCAGAGAAAATTCTTTAGTTTTATGACGCCAAGAGTTACAAAAATCTTTCCAAGTGGGAGAAAACTTATCAATCATTACAGCTACTTGAAATTGTTCATCAATTTTCATACCTTCAGTCAGAATTTCATGAGCTATTTTCTGAAGTTCATGAGCCTGAGCAACAACTGATTTTTCATCCACCATTTGATATTTCATGTAGCGTCTTACAGCATATTTTTTTCGATCCGGCTTCCTCGGTGTCATACTTTTTCTGTAAAGCAACCCACACATCTTTAGCAGTATCAAATGTGGAGTAATATTCATATAAATCATTAGATAAAGCATTAAGGATATAATTTTTGCAATCAAAATCATCATCAACCCATTTTTTATAGGCTTTTTGTTTTTCTTCAACAGGTTCTTCAGTCAGTTGTGGAGTTGCACTTGCAGTAGGTGCAACGTTAGAGACAATAACAGCTGCATCTTTTGGATCAAATGGTTTGTTGGAGGTCACCATCATGTGCAGCTTCATCAGTTTGAGATAAAAGAACAACTTTTGTTTCCATCTTCTGAAGTGAAGTCCTTCAAACTTGAAAGGCTTATTGATATCAGCAACATTTTTCTTATCAGTCTCCATGGCAGAAATCTCGTCTTAAAATTGTTGGAACAATTGATGATCTCACACTTGTAAAACAAATATCAAACACAAAAAAATGACGGTTGAGTTACGACCAGGTCGCTCTCTTTAAGACGTTTTGTGGCTCTGCCTTGAGTTTTGTGCAAGCAGTTATATCTTCATTACAACGTCCTCAGGATAAAACAAGCGAGAAAACTCTCTGTCAATCTGTCATGCACACAATGAGAGATTGAACACTTTCACTCTTTTTAATCTTGCTCTGAACCCTAGTCTCTTGATTCACAGTTTAACAAAAACAAAAACTTGTGTTTATTTTTGTTTCTCAAAATCTGTTTTTATTGCCCAAAAATTATAATCGAATTAATGGAGAATTTATTGCTACCATAAAACATTCACTCAAAAGTCAAAAAACGGACAAATAAATCATACCATAATTAGTACAATTAAAAATGTAATTAAGGGCAGTAAAAACGTTTTTGAAAAATCTTTTTAAAATGAGCAAAAAATGTAAAAAATAATTTTAAATTCAAGAGACCTCCCAAGACCCTAAGGCCCCGCTCCTAGACTAATGTTATACACGTACGAATACGTGCACATATACACTCAATCAGTAGGGGAAGAAGTTTGAACTTGTGACCTACCTTACAAGGCCCAAAATCCTTTACCACTAGACTAGAAGTTAAATATTGATACAAATGTAAAAATAAAATTCTTTCTAAAAACATATATCCCAACAAATGCCATGTAACGATCCTGAACTGGACTAAAATATTGATAAACACCAGAGGGGAAGCGATGAAACCTTTGGGTGAATGTCATATAACGATCCTGAACCGGGATGAGATACCTTTGCGACATGTAAGCGGCGAAACCGCCACTACTAAATAGCACCACCGTTATACAACGCCACTAGTTGTAAGATAATAAATTACGTTTTGAAAGATAAATAGGTAATTTAATTTACTTATTTAACTGTGAGTGGTGGGACCTACCTGACTTAACTCTTGTCATAACGGTAGGATGATCATTTTGAAATTAGTTTGTAACACCATAACCATTACTAGATTGGTACCCGTGCTACGCACCGGGCAGATGCATTTGATATGTTCTTATTATATAGTCTTTTAAATTAATTTGGTACCAAAATTAGGTAGGTCTTGTATCTGGTTTACACTGTTTATCCCAGGTCCGATGCAAATGGTTTACGCTGTTTTTTCATGTCCATTGAGGCGGGATTTCGCCCCGCACCTATCCTTTTGAGAGTTTCAATAAATTATTTTATAATTAGTATGAAATTAATAATTAAAATGAAATATATGCAACTAAAAAAAGCTAATGTATGCAAATCTTATTAAATAGCAAATAATTTTAAGTTAACATTCATATAACTAAGCAATGTTAAAAGTAAAATAGTATTTTTCCCGTGGGTATTGACCCCCATTTGGTGAGGCGGGGCTTCGCACCCGTCCCAGAAGGGGTGCAAATTAATAATTACAATGTATAATGAAACACCAATATCATTTAGTATATTAACAATTGGAACCAATTTCACCAACTACATATTGTTTCAAGTGTTGAGATTATAAGAAATCCTTTTAAAGAAAATAATTTTGAAAAATTATACCAACCTTTGAAATCAGTTAGTAGTTCATGACATTGTCAATATCAGTACTCTAAGGATAATTGGTAAGTCTAGATTTGAAATCTGTTACTCAATATAGCACTACAACTACCTTAGTCTTGTTAGATTTTAGAATACCTATGCAACATCTCTTGGTTATTTAATTTTTGCAACTTAAAAAAAAAGAAACAAAGTCAAAATGATATTATACCTCAAACCCCAGTAATAGCTTCCAGTTCGGTTAAATTATGTATGTACTTCACCCGCTATACACTTTTCATCTTCCTTCCATACATATCATATACTTGCGTTAAGAAGCTCTTTCTCTCAAACAACATAATTATGAGCAAATGAATATTTTAATGAGGATAACTCTTATAAATATACCACCAACAACATAATTCTGAGCAAATAAATATTTTAATGAGGATGACTCTTACAAATATGTCATCAATACATTGTAGGTAGTAAGTTCCATACACCATACATCACAGAATAAGCCCAATATGTGAAGTCAAATCCACCAGAAACATTGAAAGCCAAAACTTGAGCAACATCATCATCAAATTTTGTCTCCACCCCAAAAAATCTTGAGTCACTTTTATCAGTTGGTCTTTGACCCAGCGGCATCTATTTCAATCGAACCTAGAAAAAAAATTAAAGATTTTATCTTTTCTTGATTTACTATACAACCTGATAATACATAATATTGAAACAAAATAACATTATCAAAAACATTAAAATAATAACTAAAATTATATCAGAAAATGAAATAGTAAATATAAGAATTTGTAAGAATTCATTTTGTTCATGTTTTAAATATTTTTAGAAGGAAGTCAATATTGCATAAGGACTGTTCAGAACCAAAGTGGTATCACATTCAACATAATACATTTGCTTCAAAAAAAAAACATAATACATTGGCAGAGCCTACTGATTGAATCATAAGAATGCTGGTGTAACTAACTTATCTTCTTGATTTTATGGCATTTTAAGAATTTCATTTTAAAGTCTTTCATGACATCCCCTTCCAATACAGTGTATGTAATCGATCTATTATTGTTGTCGATCGTCGTTATATTCTCCTTGAACATGAATGCTGATCCACCAGCTGCACTCGATTATTAACACATACATATTTTGTCGATAAATATTTCATAAAGCATGAATATACCAAACTAATTGCATCAATATATTTTTTTACCAGGTACAAATTGCATGGAATAAATATTAACCTAATCAACTACAGAAAAAATAGCACGAAACTAATAAAACCCCAAAAGGCAAACTTATAATATCCAAATACGATGACTACCTTAACAACATCAGTTGTAGGGTTGGATATTATGGAGGAAACTATTAAAAAAAACTATAAATCTAAAGTACAATCCAATGTCAACTACAATTTTTGTGGTGGTTGCCTTGCACATAATGATATGGAGATCCTGAATTTATGTTAAGAAAATGAAGTAAAAACAATAATATAATATATTTAGGCTGGATGGTGTATAAGTATTACTATAGGTGGAACAGACTTACTTGGTATAATGGATCCCACTTGACCTTCTAAAGCTCTGGGATGGTTTCTCTATTCTCAGAAGAAAAAAATACTTGTGTTCCTTTTCTTGTATGTCAGGTAGTATTAGTTGTCAGGGGCATTGTTGTTCAGCAGCATATGAGATGTCATACATACTGGTGCCGACATTAGCGAAGATGTAGTCAAATTCCTTTCGGTTATAAGAGATTTTCATTCAAATAGGCCATGGTTTTCCTGAATTAATTTTTTTACAAAAATCACAAAAGTTTACCGACTCAGCAATTAGTGGTGGTTTCCATGTTGATAATAGGTGGCGATGCATAAACAACATGAAGAACCTACAAAATTTTGTATTAATAATTTGCACCACGAATGAAAAAAGAAAAAACTTGCAAGGGAGAAATACCTTCTTCTTGCAATCCTCCAGGTTGTATTCCAGGCTTGTGACTTCATTTGTGCCCATGAAGTCTACTTCTTCCCCCCTTTTGGGAGATTTGCACCTTAATAGTCCACGGAGTTCCATCCTCCCTATCGCGAATCTATGAATCCATCTTCTTTTCCTACATTTGGATTGTTAAAGAAAATTTAAGAGATGACCGATAGGAATAAACTAATTGGCAAAAATCATGGGTTAGTTAATTTCGTCAGCAAGAAAAATGGTATAATCATCATCACACCATTGGTCATCAATATTTCCACCATTATCCATCATCACCTATTGGTATATGGAAACAATTATTATGTTTCTAAAGTAGTATTCAATCAGTAAGCTTTTCAATGACCAAGCTTATCTCTTTTTAAATCAAGAGATAAAAAACTCCAAATTATTTCTCTATAAATCACATGATTGGGTATCTCCAAAATTTATAACAGAGTCTATAAGGTTATAATTCAAACAGTATATGGCCATCAAGGTTTTGTTAATTCAACACCCAATTCAAACAGTTGATGACCATCAAGGTTCTGTATAGGAAAAGTTAAACAGATACGTTTGCAGAGATTCATATGAACAAACTAACCAAATCAGCGTCTTCATAGAAAAACTAATTTCAAATCTGAACCAACATTGTTAACTTCCACCGACAATTGCAAGAAAATAAGTGAACAAAAGATACATCAAATGTATATACATCATTGTTCAGAACTTGTACTTACAGCTATACCATCATAAAATTCAACACCCCACTGGCCAGGCTCAACCTAACACGAACAAATTCATCTTATCTGTCATTGAACTCACCCAGATAAGAAGAAAAAAATATACTCAAATAAACAAATTTCAGTCAGTTTCAAATGTCAAATACCAATCCTGATCAAAACAAAAGGAACCCCCCTTCTCGATTTTGTACAATCGACCTTTCCTAGCGATTTCCCTCACATCATTATAATAGGCACTATGTGACGGTAATTGCAATACCCTGCATACAAATTGTAAATATTAAGAGTATGATAAACCAAACATCTAGACAATTTGCAGAACATTTGCATATGGAATAGAAGATGGGGGACATACATGCTAACTGGAAGGAATAGGTTATTGTATTGAACTTTAATATCTTGAGCACCCAAATTACATCTTTCCAATAAACTCATCACATCTTTATCGTAGTAAACATCCCAATCCCGAACAATTTCACATAAACACTACCTCAATAACCAAATCAAACAATAATCATGTTAACAAAATGCACCAAAGTCAAAATCCATCATGTTAGCAATGTGTACCAAAATCAAAATCATGTCCCTACCCCTAACCTTAGCTTTTGAAGCATACCTTAGGTAGGTGGTTGACGGAGAATGCCATCAACAGCCTTGTCCTGATTGAGTCGTTGTTGTTGTTCAGATTGAGTTGAAAAATGTGATGGTGATTAACGAAGAAAAAGAAGAAAAAATTGAGATCCTCCTCCTTGATTAGGTTTGAGATAATATAAAAAAAATTCATTTGATCTGATTAATTTCCTCATTAGGGGATTATTAGCAGTAGATAATCAGATAAGTTACGTGCAACAACCATGAGGGGTGCATTAGCAGCAGCCAAAAAGGAAGTTGAGAAACAATTTCCTAGAGAAAACAAAAAGGTTACAAGCTCCCCCAATTACCAATTAAGTCTATGAAACCGTTGATCACTCTAATGAGTTGAGCTTGCAGCATCTCCGTCACGTATCGGATTGTGGACGAAAAGAGAAAGTAGATTATGACCTAAAAATTCATGAGAATGGAGATTCAATTATCATCATAAAATAATAAGGTTATAATTAGTGTAATTCGTAACCCACGAATCCTTCATATTTATAAACAACAACAATGAGGTAAAATCATGAGAGTAGAGATTTAATTATCATCTGATGTAGTTTTTAAATAGTGGTAAAAAGTTCGATTCTCAGACTTGTAAAGATTTGATTTTTAAACCTAATCTTTAATACTAAAAAATTAAAAAGATCAAAATAGAATGGATTCAAGAATTGTGGTAAACAGTGAGACAAAGGATTCTACTATTATCCAATTTTACAAGTGATTAAACATGAATAATTATTTTGCAATTCATAAATTCAAGTTATTCAAAATAATGTCAAAGTTAGATTTTCAAAATAATAGTTGTAAATCAAAAGTATGAGACATAAAAAGCTTAAAACTCAGCATGACTCATCAAAAGAAAACACAACTACTTCATAAAAACCATTTTTTTCCAATATTAATTCAAAGCAAATAATAGTAAAAGAATTGCAAAAAATAAATAAAATAAGAATTACCACTTTATTATTGAAAAAATAGCTTCCTCCGTCGCCCCAGCAATGGTGATTAGCTCATCATATTGGAAACACTCTCAAAATAAGTTTTCATAGCTCAAAAAGTGTTTACAATGATGAAATAACCACAGGAGAATTGATACGCTTATAAGCGTTATAGAGACTGTTCTCTGCGTTGCCGAATAGAAAAGAAGACAGAAGAATAAACAACAGGTTCAGCGACAGTTTCCTGAAGTCTTTTGTTCTTCCTGTTCTTCACACTAGCAGAAAAAAAATTCTTTCTGGAATTTTTCCGGTGGTCTCTGCATGCTTTGTTTCTCGTTTCTCTTGGCTATATATAGTATTAGTAAACCCTAGAAACCCTTGTGAATCGATAAGGACTCAAAAACAAATCCAAAACCAACTTTAAATCATGTTTTATCAGAATCAAAGAAGGTTTCTTTTTCCGGCTGTGATGTTGATTTTTCACCCATTTTTATTGCGTGAAACACTCTGGATTGCGTGTGTTGATCTTTAGTTGATTATTTCTTCACTTGGATAAATCAAAAACACGTATTAAATCCCTTTAACTTCGCACTTGAAACAACTCAGATGACTTTCTCACGTAAACTGAATTTCCCTCCCATTTCGGTTTTGAATTCAAAAGGGAGGGTGTCTTTATCAACTGTCTGGGTGCCTTTAGTAATTTGGTGGGTGCCTTTAGTAATTTGTTTGGGTGCCTTTAACAACTTTTTGAGCCGATTTTTCCACAAATATTTAGTTCTCAAAGATACCTACAAAGACATAAAAACCCATAATAAGTACAAAATCGAACACTATCAAAATAGATAATCGACCACAATTTAGACACAAAAATGTGTCTATCATCATCATAACTTGATGCTCCTTCGTCTCCAGCACGATCTGAAAAGTCTAACCCCAAACCTATAAAAACAAAAGTTTTTTTAGTTTCAAATCGGAAGAAGGATCAAAATAAAGATGATTATTAAAGATCAGTGATGGTAAGAAACCTGAAGAAACAATTAACTCAAAGAGAACAAAGATGATCATCGAAGATCCGAAGTTTAGCCCTGAAGATTTAGGGTTGAAATGGATAGGGAGGAGAAAATGGATCTGTTATGCGGCGGAACTGAAAGAGTAAAGAAAAAGTAGAGGTAGGGTTTAGCATATTTGGGATTTTTAGGGTTAAGTATAACATGTTCCTCATCGTCGGATGGACGAACCAAAGTCCTAGTCGCCGATCTAAAGTGAACCTCACCCGTTGCGGGTCATGACAACTCGGTACATTAAATATTTGGTGTAAAAATGGTGTAAGAATATTTATTCCGGACAGCCACTCACGCGAGGGGTTTCATAACCCAAACTCTTTTTAACCAATCGGAAATTTCCACGTGTCCCTCCAAAAATCACCTATGCCCAAAAGTTTTTTCTCAACCAATAAAAAAAGTGGGTTTCATTACCATCCGATCGATTGCGTAAGGCCCGCAATAACTACGGAACCGGGAAACGTATACATTCAATGTGGAGTTTTATACCACTTAGAGTTTTAAAGGAGGGATGTAAATAGGATCGACGGATCCTAATACTAGGACTATTCCTTAGGATAAGACCTATTTTTTATGGGGCGTACGAAATTTTCAGATTTATTTTTATTTTTATTTTTGACGAAAAGTTTAAATTCATATAAAAAAAGCAAATGTGTTACAAAACCGTCACTTACAAGGAGAAGAAACAGGGGACAGATTAAGAGACCACGGCATTCCAATTGAACAGAATGTTGCTTATAGGGATCCCTTTAAATAAATCTAATTCAGAAGCCCATAATATTAATGTTGCTTTCACCTTTAGGATGATGTCTTCCTCCGTCTTTTTTTTTCCTTCAAAGATTCTAGCATTTCTTTCCAACCAAATGTTCCAAAGCACTGCGTATGGGAGCCATTCCCAAAGCTTTTTGTTCTTTCCTGCTAGAACATTGTTACTTGAGGCTTCAAAATTCTGTTGCACATTGTCATTCATAGACCACGAAATTTTGAAAGCCTTAATGAAGTAAAACCATACCTTTCTTGTATACTCACAATGGCCCATGATGTGATTAGTGTCCTCATCTTCATTCCCACACAGTTTACAAGTTAAGGCAGACATATTTATACCTCTGTGTTGAATGTTGGATAATGAGGGTAAGGAATTATGAAAAACTGACCAAAGTAAAGAGGATACATTTGGTGGAATTTCTTTATGCCACAGATGCTTGGGGAAGGAGGATAAGTGCGTCTCATTTTGTGCATTAAGGAATTCATAGCATTTCTTGTTTGGGAATCTGTTAGAATCTTCATCAAAGAACTTTACCTTGTCTTCCTCTTCCACGAAGGTTGGTGGAGTACCAATATTTCTCATAAGATTGAAGTATTCCTCTCTTACATTATCTGAAGCTAGCACCCCAATTTTGAGTTCCCAGTTTCCTTGTCCATCCACACATTCCACAATGTTGTTCCACTTTGTTCTTGTTTTTCTATATAAAATTGAAAACAGTTCTTTTAGAACCCCATCCCCTCTCCAGTTGTCATGCTAGAAGTATAAAGTTTTGCCATTTCCGACTGCTATTGACATACTATCCTTCAACCAATGCTTGACGTTGAGAATACCTTTCCACAACCCCTTCCCTTGTGAAATTTTCAGATATTATAATAAATGTTACACCAGAAACAAAAGGAAACGGCTACCGGTCAAAATAATTAGACTCTAATACTTAAAAGAAGTTGTCCAGCTTTGCTAGCTTGTGGCGGGACTACCCACTAGACATTAGCCATCCACTATATTTATACACCTCCGTGCATAGCTTTTCCACCCACGTTAGATAACAAATTAAATATTATAGTTCCACCATTCTTTCCAATTTCCAACCCGATACAGGAATCAGCTTTTCGACGATTACATGACATATGGTTCACTAAGGTTTTCACAACTTTAAAATTCACTATAAAATGTAGTGTAACGGGAGAAATCAATGATACACGTGGATGCATCCAAAAAATAGTACTCCCTTCGTTTCAGGAAAAGTGTTATTATCACTTTTTCATTTTGGTTTGTTTTTAAACTAAAATGAAAAAATGATAGTAACACTTTTACTGAAACGGAGGTAGTATTATATAAAATAAAGGAGAAGATTGTGGGGATCATTTTTCCACACGTGATTGTAACAAACGAGATAACCAATAAAGGGAAGAAGAAGACGCGCGTAAAACAAGATATTAAATGAACGATGGAGATCAAAGAAAACGTCGGAGAATATTAAATGCTAAGTTAGACTAGTTAAACTAAAGGAAGATTGAGAGAATAAATATCGTGTCAAAGAAGGATACGATAGTATGGGCAGTTGAGCGAGTAACTTGGATATGTATCCGAAACCGGAGAATAAAAGTTACTCGATATTTGGGCTCTCCGAGATAAGACTTGGGCTATAAAAGGAAATCATTTGCTCACATTCAAACAGATAAAAATTGAAAAAGAAAAAACCCAACAAGATAAGAAAAAGATATTGGATGAGATAAACCATATTTACAAGATCATTTAAGAGAGAAAAACTGGTTCGTATTTGTAATCAAACAAAACTCAATCTTGTATTCATTTCAACAAATATCATAGTCCGGTGGATATAGGTTTCATAAAATCTCGTGGGTCTTTTATATTTAGACTTTTCTTATATGTTTTATTTACATTTTAGTTATACTACTTGCATATCATCTTAGTTGGATCTATATATCTTGGGTGGTAGGATTTTGTGCTACTACATATAGCTCACTCCCACACTACAGAATCACAATTTCCTTGTTTACTTCCTTAATCTATTCTGTCTTCTTACAGCAATAATTGAGCTTATTATCAGTTTTGGAAAGGAGAGTTTATATTAAGAATGGTAGATGAAGTAATCATCCTGTTGAGTTTCTGGCCAAGTATGTTTGGAAACAGAGTTAAAATAGCTTTAGCTCTTAAAGGTATCAAATATGAATACATAGATGAAAACCTGAGAGATAAAAGTCCATTAGTTTTGGAGATGAACCCAATCAATAAGAAAATCCCTGTTTTGGTACATAACGGGAAACCCATTTGTGAATCACTTTTAATTGTTGAATACATTTATCAAGTTTGGAATAATCAGAAATCTCAAGCTAAATTTTGGGCTGATTACATTGATAACAAGGTAATAATTAAGAGTCTTTCATCTCTGCATTAATTAAATTGTTTTCTAATTAAATTCTCATTTGACAGTTTGCTGCAAGTGGGAAAGAGATATGGAGTACCAAAGGAGAGTGTTGATATTTCCAATTACAAATGATAACATCCCAACAGAGAGGAACAAGAGAAGACTAAGAAGAACTTCACGGAGATTTTGAAGGTTTTGGAAGGAGAACTTGGAGAGAAACCACCCTTTGGTGGTAAAAAGTTTGGGTTTCTGGATGTAGCTCTCATCCCTTTCTATAGCTGGTTTTACGGGTACGAGACTTTCGTGAATTTTAACATCGAACAAGAATGTCCAAAGATTGTGGGTTGGGCAAACAAGTGCATGGAGATAGAGAGTGTTTCACAATCACTTCCTGATCCAAAAAAAGGTTTATGAATTTGTTTCAATAATGAAAGGCTGGCTCGGAATCGAATAGGTTTCAGTTCGAACACTACTTACAAGTTTGATGTCTCAAGGAGATGTAGTATGTATGCTCTTGGAGGGAGACAAATAATGTTGCTATTTCTTTTATGTTTTTAATGTGTTTTCAAAATGTTATGGACTGGTGCCGAGAGGGAAAAGTCTTAAATATATAGTCTGTTTCTATCTGTTGAGTTTAAATTCTAGTAAAACAATTCACTATCATTTAAATTCCATTCCATTTATTATGAAGCTTGATACAGGGGATCCATTGAGCCCAAATTTACGGTTGGATTTATTAGCGAACCCAACCGTAATTATTCCTGAATACAAATAGATTTTACCGTTTTGATCATAACTCCTTCATATGATGTCCGATTGATCTCATTTTTTTTTTGTTAGCTTCGTCTTTGAATTCTCTACAAGATATAAATGAAAAAATCTTAAAATATATTTATCTAATTTTACGATTGGGGTTTAAAGATTAGTTACGGTTGGGTTTGGTTATAAACCTAACCGTAAATCTTAATTGAATCTTCATCTCCTACATTTGAAGTTACGGTTGGGTTTGTTTAATAACCCAATCGTAATATGAAGAATAAATTAGTTACGGTTGGGTTTGGTTGAAAACTCAACCGTAAATCTGGGGTGTTCTTGGTGTTACGGTTGGGTTCGACATGAAACTCAACCGTAAGTTTCTCTGAACAACAAAAAATCCATCTTTCAAATCGTGATTTCATCAAATTTGAGCCATAAAAAGATCAAGAGTTTAAGCTAGAGGTATACTCAAAGCTACTATGGTTGATTGAATCAAAATCTAGGGTTTTAAAAAAACGACAAATTTTCTTAAATTTCATCTAGTTTTTCTTTCCACAAAACACAAATTCAAAAAAAAAAATTGAATTCAGTTTTTTAAATACAAGATTATGTTTAATTAATCATGATTAGCTTAATTTAATCATAACTAATTAATGTAATTAAGATTACTAACCAGGGGTGGTTTGAGTATTGTGAAAATATTATGGATAAGGGGTTTTTAAGTTTTACTTCAAAATGTCTCTATTTCGTCTTATTATTGGAGCTTCTCCAAAATTTTGGAGCCCCTGTATCAACCTTCTTTATTATACTTTGATAAACTTAAACTGTACATCCAGTGTGGCACTAACATGTCCACTCACGGATTATATTAAATCGGGTGACACCATATTGAAGTCTTGGAATATATGTATAAAAACAAAAAATATATTATTATATTTACGTTAGAAAAATAGTGTGATGGCATAATCTTAGACTTCCACACTATAGACCAAGTTCAAATCACATCACATCTAATTTAGTAGGGTATATGTATAAAACTATATATATATATATCATAACTTCATGTTGAGAGGAATTTTTGGTAAGCATTAAAATTTAAATTTATTCTCATCAAATTGGAGTGATAACCTTACGCTATATTAGGTTGTTTTCTGAAAGAAAAAAAATTTAAGTTTTCATTCTGATTTTCGAGATCATGAGCAAGTGTTAAAAAAAGTAGAAGTTGGTCTGATTTCTCTGCACTATGAGAAATCAAACAAGAGAGTGATCAGCTGTTTTATCCATAGTGTTTTCGACAAGAGTAGACTGCTAGCACAATCAAGAAGTAGAGTCGCGAAACACCTTAAAAAGAGCGACCTAGTCCGCGACTCAACTGTTTAAGATTTGTTTTGTGTTATTGTTTCCAACACTAATTAACCTCGAAAACAGGTTTACAAGGTAAAGGTTGTCCAATGTATATTAACTGCAGATCTTAAATTGTCCATCGAATGTGAGACTAATCTCAACACCTAACGTAGTTAGCCTCTCTTATTACAGGATGTTCTTGGAGGCTATCAAATTAATATTCGAAATGGAAGAGAATGTTGTTTATCAAAGTGTGTTCTTCATATCTCTTAATCAGTTGGCTTTTGCTTTTTTGCCTACTTTTACAGTGTCTAATTTTTCTGCAAACTACTTATGGGGTACAAATCAGACAAAATGTCTAATTACATGTCTACTTTTGGCATTGGTAGTTTGGTAGTTTCCATATTGGATACAGAGGCTTAATGAGTTTTTTCAAGTTTTGAGTGTTTTATCAGTGTGCTTAAGTTCTGACTTAGTTCTAGGCTTGTTCGGTATCTCCCCTTCATTAGGCAATTTATAACGATAACTTTTAATGGATGATAATCTTGCTGATCTGTACGTACCTAATCTTGTTCAGTATTTCCCCTTCACTTGCAGCTCAAAAAAGCTTATGTACGTGATATGTATTCATCATCGGCGTATGAACCCGAGTGTTTAAAGCTGATTGCGCAATTTAGCTTTAAATATTGTGGGCGCAATCCCTAGTATCGAATGTTTTATTGAAATGTATAAATACCTAGGATTTTTGAGGGCTACAAAAGGAATTTGGGGCTATATAATAAGATAAATAGAGATATTTCAAAGTAATTTTAAAAACCTCTTATCCATCTAGTTTAATTAGTGTTAATTAATTGTATAAGTTGTTAAATTAATTAATTATAATTAATTAATTAATTTTAAGTAATTATTTTAAAAAATATATTTTTTAATTTCTTTTTACTTTTTTTTAATAACTTTTTATTAAAATCATTGTATAATCGGCAGTTTTGATAATTTCGATTACTACCGATTATTCAATAAGCCCAAAAGGAATTTTTCTACTATCATAATCGGTAGTTTCGGAGAATTAGTTATCTACCGATTATGAACTTTTTCAATTTGATAATATTGTTGAAATGTTCGAAATTTGATAATTTTTTTCAATTTTGAATTTGGGGCAACATACACAATCGGTAGTTAAGAAAATTTCTTAGACTACCGATTGTATATGTTGAAAATGTTGGAAATTTGATAATTTTTTCAATTTTGAATTTGGGGCAACATATACTATCGGTAGTTAAAAAAATTCTTAGACTACTGATTGTATATGTTGAAAATGTTGGAAATTTGATAATTTTTACATTTTGAATTTGGGGCAACATCTACAGTCGATAGTTAAAAAAAAATCTTAGACTAGCGATTGTATATGTTGAAAATGTTGGAAATTTGATAATTTTTTCATTTTGAATTTGGGGCAACATATACAATCGTTAGTTAAAAAAAATTCTTGGACTACCGATTATATTTGTTGAAAATGTTCGAAATTTGATAATTTTTTCAATTTGAATTTGAGGCAACATACACAATCGGTAGTTTAGGTAAATTAGTTATCTACCGATTATGAAAGTAGCCCCAGAAATAAACTTTTCCAAACTTTAAAATTTTCAAATTTTTCTACTTTCATAATAGGTAGTTTCGACAAATTTGTTATCTACCGATTATGCAAGTAGCCGCAGAAATAAATTTTCTCAAACTTTAAATTTTTTGAATTTTTCTACTACCATAATCAGTAGTTTCGAAAAATTAGTTATTTACCGATTATTTATGTTAGTTTTTTTTTTAACAAAAAGATTAATTAATTTTTAATAAAAAGTTATCAAAAGAAAGTAAAAGAATTGAAAAAAAATGAAAAAAATTGAAAAAAAAAAATATCTTTTAGAAACAAAAATATTTTTTATAAAAATTAATTAATTATAATTTAACTAATTTAATTATTTTTTAAATAAAAAAATATTATACAAAATACTAAATAAAAAAATAATTTAATATCCGAATGATAGAAAAGTAAATTGAACTAGTATGGTAACTTAATATTTTTATCATTTTGAGTCATCCCTTATCTTTTATCATTGGATTGGATGGATGGATATAAATTTATAACCTTCATTATTTTTTTTATAGCCCTAAAAAACGCAAGGTATAAATAGATTGTCCTGCAGCTTTTAATCGTCTAATTTCATCTGCCATTCCTGCCACGTATGAGCATCGAGCAGCTGCTGCATCTTCTACTTATCCATGACTGGTTGCCAAATTCTGGCGTCTGATCCATTTCTGTAAGCTCCTGATTTTCCGTGCTTGTTTTTTTCCCTCTCTCGTTATGTAAAATGTTCTTCTCTTTATTTTGATTGAGTATAAGCTTGTAATTTGGAGAGTTATACAGTATTTTTGAAAAAAATTCATCTAGAATACATCTTGTATTTACAAGAAAAAATGTGGTTTAGTTTTTAAAAGAAATTTTATCTGTGAACAAGACATTTTTGACATTTGCATCAAAGCAAACTAGTCACTCACCCAAGCTGACGAATGCATCTGCATCATGATCTCTAATACTTCCGTCCTCATTTGAAATTCTTTGGGCTTTGGCAGAGAAAAATGGTGGGTCCAAAATGGCGGTGGCGGTGGCCTTGAGTAGCATTAGCTTTTATATACTATCAGTTCCAAAGATGAAAGAACAACAACCAACCAGCTGATTCATAATTGCTGCTCATATTAATAATTTAATCCTCAAAAGAAAAACAAGAATCATGGCGAAAACTGGATCCTTGATATCTCCCCATGTAATCATCTTTCCATTTCCAATACAAGGCCATATCAACTCCATGCTCAAATTAGCTGAGGTTCTGTGTTTATCAGGAATTAACGTGACATTCGTCAACACCCAACGTAACCACTCACGTCTCCGTAGTTTCGGCGATGTTCAATCTCGTTTTGGCAGTTTCCCAGGTTTTTGTTTCGAAACCATTCCAGATGGTCTTTCTGCTGATCAACCTCACTCCGCTGGTTTCCGTAATTCCCAGGACTTGGTTGATATGCTTCATCGGCTGAAAAATGTCAACAGACCAGGTTTCCGAGAATTACTAACTTCAAATCGCTTAAAATCTGATGCCCGGGGTCCAGTTTCTTGTATCATAGCAGATGGTATTTTGGGTTTTGCCATTGATGTTGCAGAAGGGCTCGGTATTCCATCCATTTCTTTTCGTACCGTCAGTGCTTGTTGTTGCTGGATTTATTTTTGTCTACCAAAGATTATAGAAAATGGTGACATACCATTCAAAGGTATCATTTTAGTTTCCTTTTTATTTTGATTTCTTCCATTAACTCTCGTATCATAATACGTATGGTCGATTCTTGCACGCAGATGAAGATATGGATCGACTGATAAAGAACGTCCCGGAGATGGAAACCTTTCTTCGGTGTCGAGATCTACCAAGTTTCTGTAGAGCTAAGGAACTAAACCATCCTAGTCTAGATTTTGCCATTACTGAAACATTCTATTCAACTAGAGCCACAGCTCACCTACTTAACACATTTGATATTGAAGCTCCAATTACCTCGCGCTTGAGAACTTACTGGCCTAACCTATACACAATTGGACCTCTTAATGCCCTGTTGAATACCCTAAGAAGTAGGACAAATTCTTCTTCTTCAGAATCTGTTTCCTCAAATGCTAGTTTGTATGAAGAAGATAGAAGTTGCATGACATGGCTCGATAAACAGCCAGAGAAATCTGTAGTCTATGTAAGCTTTGGTAGCATTGCGATGGTGAGCCGGGAACAATGGTTGGAGATTTGGTATGGCCTAGTCAACAGTGGTCATAGATTCTTGTGGGTTAAACGCCCAGATTCGCTTCTTTCCGAGGAGAGTCATATACAGGCGGAAGCGGAGCTGATTGAGGCAACAAAAGAGAGAGGTTACACGGTGGAATGGGCGCCGCAAGAGGAGGTGTTGAACCATCCATCTGTTGGTGGATTTTTTACTCACAGCGGATGGAATTCGACTCTGGAGAGTATAGTTGCTGGAGTACCCATGGTTTGCTGGCCACATTTGGCAGATCAACAGATTAACAGTAGGTATGTGAGGTATGGAGAATTGGTATGAACATGAAAGATAATTGTAACAGATTATCAGTGGAGAAGTTGATTAGGGATATGATGGATGTTAAGAGAGAAGAGTTGATGAAATCAACTGCAAAAGTCGCGGAGATGGCACAACAGAGTATTAGCCGCGATGGATCCTCATACCGCAACTACGAGGGGCTGCTCGAATTCATAAGGAAATCGTGTTAAGCTTCGCTTTCCGTGAACACATATCGAAAATGTACTCACATAAAATAATTTTCTAAGCAAGAAAGATATTTTTGGTGTGCAATAAATTGTTTCAGTGTCAACGAATATAGGCCGAAAATAAGCAGTTATGTTCATCATAAATGATAAAATTTAGTTTAGCTGCCACCATTCATGTCCTAATCGAGTTGATAAAATTTCAGAAAACATGCATTGTTGTTCCAAATAGTCGTCCACCCTACATGATTTTTAATGATCAGCTAACACCGGGTCCTATGGCCCTAATTCATGAGTCACCGCAGAAGCCGCATTAGACTTTAGAAGAGACTAGCAGCATGTTTGCTTTTTTTGCTGATTCGGACCTAATCCTTGATTCGGACCTGTTTGAGTCAGGGAACAAAATATCCTACCTTATTTTAGAACAAAAAGCCCTACGTTCTTTAATTTTACCTGACATTCCTGCCACGTATGAGCATCGAGCAACTGCTGCATCTTCTACTTTTCAGCTGCAATTGTAGCAGAATGTGTGCAATTATTCGTTACAGTATGTGTACTTTAAACTGAGCATGGTTGCCGTTGATCAACTACATCGCATACTTAGAAACTGAACGTGGTTGCTGCTCACCTATCAGGGTCTCCCACCAAGCTCACTATATTGCACCTGATTTGGAGGGGAAACTGACAGAACAACAACATAGGCAACTTCATTATGATCTTGAATCATCCGACAACAGATTCATGACTACTGGACAAATTCTGACATCTGATCCATTTCTGTAAGCTCCTGAGTTTTCCCCATTTCTTTTTGGTAAATATTCATATAACATTTAGTTCAAAGCATATAGATGATTACATGATCAATCAAAAGGTAACCATGTACTTATCGCACCTATATCCTACAATTCATTATATTTTGCCTACATTAATGAGGAATGGAAAAACTTTGGTCCATTAACATCAGCAGTAATGTGATGCCCAACTAGTTTCCAAGTGATATAGTCCTTGTAAACAATTTAAAATGGAAAACCACATCGTTCAGCATAGACTGCTGCAAAATTAGTTGTGGGGATGCTACGGTTCAGCTTTGAATTTTTTCCAATCTTAACGGTAACTGCTGGAGTGAAATCACACAGCAAGTATAGAACTCAGTTTAGATTTCCATCACATCTGATGTGAATATCTGTTCCCAGGCTCAGTTGTCAGATCTCTGAGAATCGCAGTATTGCTCATATTCACAGCAACAAGGTCCATTTCTGACCTGTAGAAGGTAGCATTGCTAATCAGTTCATTTCAACGAGAAAATTTTAGCATGCAATGACAATATAAAATAGGATCAAGATGAATTTAAGTTAGTGTTTCCGCTCACTCATTGACAGTTTCATTAGAAATGGCTAGATTTTGACATGAACCAATATAACTACAGTCAGTTCAAGCAATGGTGTAACTCATTTTCGTCATGGAAGTAAAGACCTGTTGTCAGTGGACTTTGTACATAATTAATCCTCTTATCTTTTGCCTCAATCATGCAATTTTCTGCATTTATCTAGCAGCCACAAAATTCCAGAACCGGTGACCTTAAATCTCTTAGAGTTGTGTGTGTGTGGTCGGGGCTACAAACCTTACGAAATGTGAAGGAAACCCTCCTTGCGCCTCTTCTTACTGTATCTCCTTTAACTATATCAACCTGCAACATCAAAATCACAAACCAGTTAAGAACAGTATATATAATATAAATACATAGATGTTTCTCTAGTATGAAGATTCAGTCATTGGGTGGATATAGCCACCACCAGATAAAAATATAACAAAACAACGCTAAAACCTACGGTGCATGAAATTTTTTAGAACCCGTCATGTATACACAACTGTGTCTAGGTTTTCGTGTGTCATTCAAACAATTTAAATGCCTGAGAAACTCCCCAGGGAGAGAGGTATGATGGTCTTTTAGTTTTCATTACCCTTTGTATCTTGTGGTAAACGAGCAATGTGATTGTCTAAAATGGTGTTTAGCCCTATTAACTTGCCACCTTCATATATAAAGAAAATTTTCATCTGTAAACTCGGACAACCCTAGGATGCTGATCATATACCTTATGGTGTGGTATATAGTGATGCCAAGCATACCGTGCCTCACCAGACAACAGAAGCATAGACCGAGGAGGGAGGAAAAGCGACCTCCGTAAGAAAGTTGAGCAATTATCATATACTTTCTTATCTTCTACTCTGGAGTCAGATGGAGGACGCCAAGAGCCTTGTGGATATCTCCGAAATTCCATAATACAAGGTCCTGCTAATGAAAGGCTGAAGATTAATCCTTCAAATGCTGAATGAGTGTCTATATGGGGGGACAACCCCACCCCTGGTGGGTACTCATTAACCTGTAACAAATCTATCAGATACATTCAGATCTGCATATACACCATAAATAAGTTAAATAACAGAGATAAACATTGAGTACATACATTTAGCTGATCCAGAATATCATCTCCAGCATCGAGGAAAGGAAAAGACGAGATCTTTTGAAGCACAGTACACACAGATGGTGGAAGTTCACCCAGGTCCTGGTTTGTATTGACATTCCTTGTCTGCAATGAAACTAGAGTGGATTCAGTGCATTAATACCACCAGAATATAAAACTGTTTCTGTTGGTTTGTTGAAAAGAAGATAAAGTACCTAGTCTAATATCTAACATAACCGTTAACGACAGAACACAACTAAAAAGTGATGGTTTCTGTGTCTGACCAATTTATAAAAGGTAGTTGTACACTAAGTTTTTGTGTTCGATTAGTAAGATATCAAAGAATAGATCATAGATGATAACGATAGTACGACGGTCATG
The DNA here is from genome assembly GCA_023531435.1 of Papaver californicum. Lineage (NCBI taxonomy): Eukaryota > Viridiplantae > Streptophyta > Magnoliopsida > Ranunculales > Papaveraceae > Papaver > Papaver californicum. Next base: position 26,621 of record JAJJMC010028590.1, read on the forward strand.
AATCATGATAAAGAAATTAGGCTTGGTATTTCAAGACAAGGGTTTCCATTAAAGGCAGTAAAAGCAGCTTGAGAAGATTTTACATCAAAGTAAGAAACATCAACACGTGCACCAGTTTCATCTGCAGGATAAACACCTTGGATTTCACCAAATTTACTGAACACTGATTCAATTTCTTCAAAAGATATACCAACAGTTGGCTACATACAAATTAGGACTCGATTCATCATCACCCAATTTATTTGGACGCATAAATCTTGAGTTTTTAACCATGGCTTCCTTCATTCACCGATGAAAAAGATTGGAATTTTCGTTTGGGTTTAATGAAATTGGATCTTAGTTAGGGTTTTGGTTCTGCTTCAGAGGTTTTAGGCTTTTGGCTTCGGGGTAGGGAACGAGTTGCTTGCATCAGGGAAGTGAGGAAACTAAATGATTTTTTGTTTATCTTAAGGCCGACTCACGTCCAGACCTATCAATGTGGAGCGGTTTTGACCCGAACCAGTTCATGGTTCCAACCGGTTGGGAACTTGGGAAGAGAGACATAGTTTAAGTTGTTGCAAATCACGACTACGTTGTGTTTGGATATCACAAGCAGAAAGTTAATCCAAAAAACACATAAAATTAATATTTTTTATTTATGAAGTGGGAAATTGTGTATTCAAACTAAATTTTGATTTTTTTGTTTTTAGAAATCGAAAAATAACTTTTTAAGTAGTATCTAAACAAACTAGTTCCTGCATTGTAGAGAAGATGGCTTTAGCCTTCTCTATGTGATGCTAGAGATGTACAACGCCAGTATGAAGTCGAGTATCTGGTCCAATAATGGCCCTAATACTTAGTATCCAGCCAAGATCTACGGTTTATAATTTGTTTGACTTTTTTTTGTCATTCAGTGTTATTGGCCTTCTATTTTCTTGTAATTATATTTTTTGAATTGTTTGATCTCAAGGGTTATTTTTTTTTAGAATTATAAGTTTAAATATATTTTTTTCTAATCATTTGAGTTTTTATTGATTTTTTTCATCATCTTCTATTCAAATCGTCTTTCATAGTTCTGGAAATATAAGTGTCACTCTACAAGAATATTTTCATCTTACGCAAGCGCTCACAACGACCTTTCGGTGACTCCGGTGGTTGTTCCAATGGTTGTTCGAGACTTGATGATTGAGGCTAGAATTGATCTGAATTCTTTACCTCGTACCGTTGGCAATGATGATTTCACGGTGTGGATGTCGGACCAGAAAGAGGTATTCTCAGTTAAATCAGCTAAAAACTTACTACGGCATAGTTTTGAAGAGACGGCTAAAGCAAAGCTTATTTGGAGGCTAGTGGTTCACCCATCCTTAACTGCGCAATATTGGAAGATTATGGTTAGAGATTGTTGTGCTACTCAAGATTTGATTGTCTCCAGATTTCAAAATAATTTGGTTAACAGTTGTTATCTTTGCAAAAGAGATATGGAGACTTTAGATCATATTATATGGCCTTGTAGGTTTGCGATGAGGGTTTGGAGTTGGATTTCTCGTATTTTCCAGCTTGATCCTGACATTAGCTTGGTGAACTCTTATAAGGCAGCAAAAGGTAAAAGTAGGATAATTAAGGACTTATGGCTGGTTTTAAACATGGAAATACGGTTAAAGCTGTGGAGACTCAGAAATCAAATATGTTTTGATGGTCACAATTTGAATTGGGTGCAGTTTAAATCGCGTATCTGTCAACTTGTGCATGATAGTTCTATTCGAATGCAGGGTCATATGCATGGTACAATGTATGACCTGCATATCTTAATATACTTTAGAGTAGCCTTTCGTAAGACTAAATTTACTTATCATATGGAATGCATCTGGTCAGCTCCAGCTAATAATGAATTACTACTTTGTTGTGATGGCGCGACAAGGGACAATCCGGGTGATGCTGGTGTTGGAGCTTTAGCAAGAAATGGATATTGTGTTGTTTTGGGGGCTTTATTAAGTGTTGGCCTGGGTATCCAGACTAATTACATGGCCGAAATATTAACGGTAATCAATGGCCTTGAATGGGCCAGGAGTTGGAGACTTACAAGAGTTCGATTACGTTCATATTATACGAGCGTGGTCTAAGCTTTTTCTACTAGAAATTTACCTTGGATAGTTGAGCAACGTTGGGTACTAGCTTGTTCTAGTTTTGTAGCTATTTCTTACGAGTATATTTTTAGAGAAGCTAACTTTTCAGCTGACACCATGGCTAAGCGAGCATGTTTGCTACCAGAAGGGATTATAAAAAGTTTTATTCTGTTGAATAGCCGGAAAAAGCTTATTATCGTTTCAAATAGGTAGTCTTCGAGTTTTTGGTAGTCACCTTGGCTCTCTTTTCTTGTTAACTATCGTATAATCTTTGTAATTATTCTTTTTGCTTCTATAAAATTTTTGGCTTAGCAAAATAAGTAAATCACTACGACCTTTGAAGAATGATCTGACGAACATCACTCCATATTTTGGAGGAGAGTTGAACAATTCTTTGTGGCAACATGCCTTTTGATCTGAATTGGACTTCCACTTTAAAGGTTTCTACAGTAACATGACAAACAAGAAATAATTAACAACCTCAAAACTGGAAAATTAGTTTGCACTACAATTTTTTGTGATTTGCACTCAACCCATATAGATAAGATTCAAATTATAATAATCATTAATTAGGGCTATTAGCAATAAGAAGTACCAATTCAGGTGCACATAAATGTATATCTTAACTAGTTTAATACCGTTTTCATGTGAGACTCACCATTTTCCAAACGGATTTTTCATTCTTGGAGTAAAAAGACTAGAGGATGTTTGGATACCACATAAGAAGTAATTTTTTGTATAAATTAAGTGAAAAAGTTAAAAATTAGTTCAAGAACCAAATTTCAGAATAACTTTTAAAAGCAAAGAATATTGTTTTTGTAGAAATTTTTTATTTGTTCTTGACATATGAGAACGACCTCTACTTCTATTTTGGTTGTCAAACATGCTCTCATGTTTCAATTGGTGGACCACTGTATTTGGGAAACATGTTCTGTTAGAATTTCTCCTGGAGTTTCCCCGACCAGTGAGTGCAACAATGTTTTATAGCAAGTAAACAATACCTCTGGTTATGCACTAATTCTTAGAATAGATGCAAGCAGCTTTGGCAAATTAAGGGTAGGACTATCTTCAGCAGACAACCCATAAGAAGCATAAGTTATAAGACTCCTACAAGCAACAATATGGGCTAAGGAAGAAAAGATGAATAATTTCAGTATCGAATGAGATTGCAGGAACCTGATTGATATTTTGAATGGAATGACTATTTATATCTTGGCAAAATATGGTTATTTTGGAACAAACAAATAAGATGCATGTCGATTAATATCAAAATAATTTAGGTTTTACTTTTGTTCATGGAACAGGTAATGAGGAGCAGATATTCTAGCAAAAAAAATTTACGAGTTACATCGGTGCTCGGAATTGGGAGGGAACCCCTCCTGTTTGCATTAGGAAAAATCTTGAAGTATATATATATCTAATATCAGGAGAAAAAAAATCAGATATCCCCATATTAGATAGCTCTACTATTTTTTGATAAATTGTGCTAACAGTTTAAGGTAGTCTTTTAATGAATCTCCCAATTTATAAAAAAAAAACAAAAAAAACTATAAGTACCTTAGTCCTTATAGACTCTTTGTATGTTTGGATTAATAAAATACGAAAGAACATGGCTATATATCTTTTATGAATGAAGTAAACATTATAGCCCCTACCATTTATTTTATTTTTCTGTCAAAAAGGCTTTTTAAAATCGCTAGGTTAGTAGGGTTTTAATCCAGTTTGTTACAATAAAAGAAAAAAATTAAATTTTTTGAAATCCAAACAGTTAGATTTTAATTACAAACCTAGCCGATTATAGTAGATTTTACCTTTGAAGTAACGTAACCGGAAAAGTTGTACGTAAATAAAACCTAGTAGATTATAGGTAAAAATTAAACATGAGACTCCTCCCTCTTCTCCCACTCATAAATAGTATTGACAAATAAAATATGTAAAACAAAAGGTGATTTAATCATTTTGGAGTTAATAAGATTCTTCTAAATAGTATTGGCACACAAAATATGTAAAACAAAAGGTGATTTAATCATTTTGGAGTTAATAAGATTTTGTATAATAAAAATATAATAAGGTATATAACAAAATAACTTTTAAGGAGGTAGTTGAATGATAATTCTATAGACTTTTATAGATTTTTTATTTGAGTGACTCCCGGAGATTCTTCAGAAATCTAGAAAATTCTAAGGATTCTATGAGAATATTTTAGAGAGTTTTTGTGACTTATGGATACAAATCTAGTGGATTTCTAGAGAGTTTCTGTGATTTGTAGAGACAAAAAAATGTATAATTTATAATCAAAATTTTAAAACGTCTACCAATTTTTTTATCATGCACGTTACAATGTTAACAAAAGTTTTATGAATACCTAGTAAAATATGTGTCTATTTCAAAAAAAAAATAATCATTGTTGTCCTGTGCCTGAGTTTTCATTCTATTTGTTCCATTACTCCTACATTTTATTTGCTATGCTATCTCGCCAGTGATTAACATCTTCTCGTGTTGCCTTTGAGTTTGGTTTTGGAAAACGTTGTCTTCATAATCTCTTAGATCATTGTAGCCCTACTCCTAAGTTTTGAAAATGATCTTTTAACACCAAGCTTCAAAAACTCCAAATGTATTCATATATGGTTCCAATACCATAAACAAATATTCCAAAATCATGTTTACCAAAAAAAACCATAATTTTCAAGTCTTCCAAAATATCATATATGCAGTAGAGACTTCTCCCATACCTATTTTTCTAAACAAGTCTCCCAAAATCTCAAAAAACAACAGATCCATAACTTTGAAGTTTAAATCTAATAACAACGGTATTTGAGTGACTCTTAAAAATCCCAATTCAATAACATGAAATTTTAAGGAATTGAATTTTTTTTAAAAAGTTTATATCCACTACCAAGAAAGATTAAAAGACTCCCTTATAATCTCTATCGATTAACAATAGATTTAGAAATTCTCTCGAAATCTTTAAAATTCAAAATTTGACTACATCTAATCTTTAATGGGTATAAGGGAGTGAACAGTGAAGCAGGTGTCGATTTTGACCCGGAGGCGATCGCGGCCGTCAGATGGATGACTGAAAAAATTGGGCCGTCAGATGTCAAACAACCGATGGTTAACCAAACGGCCACGATTCTTTTGGTTCACCAAACAGCCATGGTTTTTGGAAACTGCAACGCTTATATACGTCCCAAATGCCTATGACGAAAAACTGAATACTTTTGTAACAAAATATCTGTTTCAAATTTGACACACTAAAATCTACCCCCTTATCCCACTTCCCTAGATGGGAATAACCCAAGCAAAAAGTTTTGATCAGCCGTTCATCTTTTTGCCTTTGTATATGTAGCCAGGTTTTCTCTTATTTTTGTAGCGTCAAAGGATAATATAATACTGACTGACCACGCACAGCGGAGGAAGAGCTTACGTTTCTCAGTGGGGTTTAGAGATTTTTGATCGAATTTAAGGTTAGGGTTTTTGTTTCAGTCTTTTAACTTACTGGATTTGATTTATAATTTAATTTTAGCTTATTTGTTGTTATTCTCTTGGATGTTCCATTCTTAAATTAGGTTTTTATCATCTTAGTAATTTTTCTTTCTTTTGTTCGATTTCTTGTTGATGAAATTATTTAATCACGAATATTTGTTTTGGGTAGTGAGTATTTCGATTAAGTTGCGATAGTGTTTATTCCATGTAACTCAAAGTGTGCTATTCTATACACTGAGAGGCGCTTTCCTCTTAGCTTTTCACAGACAATGTGTTTTGGGCTCGAATTTACTAGCTACCAAATGAAAATTCCGTGCAATATCCTGCTGTTAAGAACCCATTATGTGCCGTTCTTGTTTGTTGTTGGGGTGTTCTTTATGATTATTTGCAGCCATTATGCTTGTTTTGAAGTGTCATGTTTGCTTAGTTGTGATATTTATATTTTATGGGTTGGAAGGTTATGGGGAAAGGAAAAGAGGCAGGTGGGAAAGCCAAAGAGGCAGCAGGTGGGAAGGGCAAGGGAAAAGCAGCTGGCGGTGGAGGAGACGAGCCTGCTGCAAAGGGTAAAGGAAAATCTGGTAAAGCTGCAGATGGGCTTGGTACCTGCACATATGTCAAAGGTTTTTTTTTTCTCTTGCCTTTGAAATACTTAATTACTCCGCTTTGTTTTGTGAATTTATTGAAGCTATTTTTTTTTGTGAATTTATTGTAGCTATTTTTTTTGTTCTCTCGGTTAAGATATAGATATAGTGGAGGTTTTTGTTTATGGTCAAACTGATAGGTGAGAAGTTTTATGAGATAATTTGTTTGGTTGACTATTGTAATTTGTTTTTCATTTTGGTAGCTATTAAGTATCGAAATATCTTTTATCACTTGCTAAATATATTGCTTATTTTCTAAATTCTTGCTTATGAATGCTTCTATCGAAGCACTCGTATTGGCGGAATGGTGTTTAAAGGGCTCTCTGTGGAAAATGGACTCACTTATTAGCATCCCCTTATGTACTTTATGTTAGCATTTTGTGTTTTGCGCAACAAATCTCCATTAGTTTAAGGTAATCTTTGGTTAGATTAAGTTGAGTTGGATTAGTCGTAATCTGCATTATGGTTTGATTACGGTATGGTTCAAGTTCTAATTTTGTGTTTGTACTAACTTAAGCTTAGTGCTAGATAAGGTTAAAGACTAGCATGACCTGTCCAAGAGGTGTCCAATGTAGCCATGATGTGTCACTCCAACTCATGATGGAAAGGTTGAAGAGACATGTGGCAAGCATGACTAGGACTCTCTTCTAGCCTCATATATGTTTTATAAAGAAAATCTGTTTTCATCCATCATACAAGTGTGAGGAAATAGAAGTAGATGACAAGTCATGTAACTTAATGAGTTAGCTTTCTTCTTTTCTTCATACATAGTTCTGTTAAGCTAGTATACATGGTGATATGATCTGATTTCACATGTATGGTTTGTATGCTAAGTTATGAAGTTGTTTCTGTATGCTGTGGAGTATGTTAATACTAGGAAAAAGTCTGATTTCGGCATAAGGTAAGCTTCATATGATGTTTAGCACTAAAGCATGAAGGTTAAGGAGCTGAAATTCCAACACTTTAAACTTAAAAACATTAACCTTAATATGTTCCTTCAAATATTCCCTGGTTAATTTCCTCTGTAATGCATGTGAAATGAAGAGAACGCAGCTGAAGAAATGAAAAATCAGTATCTATATGTACGCGGAAAATTAGTTTTAAGACTCTTGAACATATCTCACAATCCATTGTCTTATATTTTTAGATGTATAAGAATGAGAACTAAGACCTCTGGGTGCAGATCAATCTTTAATGCTATAGATTCTGATTGCATTTTGACTGTATTTTGTACCTTCGGTTATCTTCCAACCTCATTCAGTGTTCTTATTCTCTTTGCAATTTGCAGCAAGGCATATTTTATGCGAGAAGCAAGGTAAGATCAATGAAGCTTACAAGAAGCTAGACGAAGGTTGGTTAAGCAATGGAGATAAAGTTCCTCCAGCAGAGTTTGCAAAGGTGAATTTCTTTCCAGAAAACTAGAAGATCATTTTTGTTAATAGATTTAACACAAGTCATTCAGGAATCAGGACTCCCCATGGAAATTGAAACTTTTACTTTCAGATATAACAAACAGAACCATTCAGGACTCCACCACTGCCAATTACGATTCTTTTGCTTCTGTCGGTACTTCCTAAGAATCTATTATGTGGAGATTTGATAGCTCACCAACCCAAAATTTGGATAACAAGTTGAAATAGGAAAATAGAAACCTGGTGAGCATGTGTGGCATATGTTTCAAGCCTGGAATATCCAAATCTACTTTTTGCTTGATTTTTTGATTGTCAAGAAACCTTGAATGTGCCCAGGCAAGTCTGAATTCTGCTCGTGGTTATGAAGCTCAGCATAAACTGCACATTTTAAGTACTTTTGCTCTCTTTCTCAGGGAAACAAAATGTTTTTGAAGCTCAACAATGACACACTTCTTTCCGAACTCGAGTTCATGAGAGTCTTTTTTGATACCTTTTGACCTAAACTTTGGCTTGTGTAGGTTGCTGCCGAATATTCAGAGTGCCCATCTGCTAAGAAAGGAGGGGACCTTGGGTGGTTTCCTAGAGGAAAAATGGCTGGACCATTTCAAGATGTTGCTTTCAACACAGTAGTTGGAGCTACCAGTGCACCATTCAAATCAACGTAAGTATATGCCAGTCTTCTTATTCTACCTCAGATTAAAATTCCTCTTATGACCTATATCTTTTGGTCTATCTGAAGACCACCAAAGATTTTAATACTCCTGACATTTGGTGACCAAGATAAAGGTATAAATATAGGTTCTAGGTTGTCTTCAACAGGAAACAAAATGATGAAGTAGGCGTTTCGATGGTTCTGAAAACAATATCCATATACTCTCTGTTTCATTTTCCATTTCTTTAACATATAGTACCTTTGAAAGGTTTACCTTTAGCTTGTGCATGTATTGACAGCTTGGCATCATCGTTATTGTTTCATTACTGAATGTTTTCAACTTTTCGAAAGTATTTTGGACTGAAACATGTTGGTATCATCTTAACTTAGTTGGAGGAGGCATAAATTTTGAGCATTTTTTTTTCCGTCTCTTAATATGCTGTCAGCTAACAATTCTGCACCTTTGCAGGCATGGGTACCACATTATCTTATCAGAGGGGAGGAAGAATTGATTGGAACTGACAATCTTGTATTGTGCAAAGATTCCAATTTCTTATATAGTAAACATGGGCTTGTTTCAGTTGTTTATGTGTGCACCTTGGCCTACTACTTGTGAGCATAATGTTATGAGATATTAACAGTCGCGTTCAAGGTTCTCCTTTAATTTGAAAATCTATCGGGAAATGTTGTTCTTTGTAATTGTCTTCTCTTTTGAAGTTGGGAAATTTTGCCATTTAGGTTTAAAGACATAAATAACTGTTGCACAAATTCTGACCAAAACCAAGTTCCTAATCAAAATGCACAGTTCTGTGTGATTGAAATTTAAATGTGAAAATACTTGGAATGACAACCAGTAACGGTGGATTGGTTGTTATGCTTAGAGAATTCAAATAAGATGATTTTCGCTATGCTGCCTGGTTTTCTTGAACATCCTTACGTGCATAAAAGGAACCTGGTGGGGGAGATGAAGCTGGTAGAATGGAACTTGTACTGAACCTATTTGAAGGCTATACAAGACTGAGTTCGTACTTTTGCTAAATGTCAAATCTGTTTATATTCCAACAGTTTGTATAATGGTTGCTCAGGAACTCGGTATGATTTGGACAACTTGTCCAGAAAATTTGGGGTTCGGACGCATGGGTGGAACCTGTTGATATGAACCAGGCCACCAGGGTGGAATCCGTGAATGCAACGCATACAAATTGCTCATCAGATTACGATTTCTCGTCTGGTATCCAAGATGGTACTTTTGAATCAAGTTACTTTTGGTGATGACTGATGAGTGCTCAATTCTTACAGTTTTACCACTCAATTCTTACACCTATATTTCAGAAACGTAGAAGTGTTGATTGTGCTGAATTCATTGCTACATATGGTGTAATATGTTAATACTAGATTTAAGAATGTTATCACCATATAGGTGTTTTATAATCATGCTCAAGGGATAAAGTTAGATGATTATGATGCTGAAATTCTAACATCTATAAGTAGTCAAACAAGTATCTCTATTCCAAAAAGGTTCATATAGTTTTCCTCGTGATTGACAATCTTATTTGGCAGACAAATGGCTTTTGAGCATCAGCACAAATAACCTATAGTTGTAGTTGTCAGGTAACAATCTTCGGGGGATAGGATCACCAACCACCTGCTTTTCGTCTTTCTTGCATAAAAGCTAACCTCTCGTCTTTCAGCCTCTGGACAATTTCCAATATGCTTGGATCGTTGAAACGCTCCCTCACATACTTCCTTTCTTCGGCCTGTATCTCCTTAATGGCACTTGGATATGGGTTTGGCGGTGGCTTTTCCCCTTGCAGCCGTGCAATTTCCCTCAGCCTTTTGTAAGCAGCCTTCTTTGCCTTCCTCTTTTGCTGATATTCCATCTACACACCAAAACATGGCAGATTTATTGTAGATAAGATGAGGAAGGAAAATTGACCGAATCTAGAGATAGAGCACGTACATCAGCTACAGCAATGGCTTCTTCTTCACTAACTCCCTGCTCTTTCAGTTCAAGAACCCTCCAACCAAAAATGCGAGCTGGAGGGGGATCAGTACCACTAAACCTGGTGAACCATTAGGGCAGAGAAGACAGAGATATAGAAATATGTGATTTCTCGACCCAAAACGAATTTCAAACACAAAAAAATAATCTCCTCTATCACTATCTACCAAGCATGAATTACTATTTTAATGCTGCAGCTACCAAAAAACAGTCTTCTCATATCATAAAAGACGGTGAATATCACCGTAAATCTTGAGCAGAATGCGAATGAATATACACAGGTTTGGAAAGATTCAAACAGTAATGTTGAAATCTACACCATTATACTACAAGACTTAACTCTGTGCTGTAACATAGAGCTAGGAACTCAAAACAATCTTGCCATTCTCACAATCGGCTTGTAATTCAAGTAGTGTTAGGATCCGAACTAATATGCAAGAAAACCTCCATAAGATATTCAAATAGGCTCTCAATCATGAATCCAATGTATAGCGATGGTATTATTTATCAGAAGATAAGAGTTACTTTCAGATACTGAAACAAGTCAATTATCAAAGCCTATTCAAAAAGAACTTTACAAAGAAGAATCTCGAAATTTAGGAGACAATACCTGATTGGATCTTCATGCAACGAGTCTGGATGCTTTTGAAAGAATTTCTTCACATATACATCCTCAGGGAGAGAAATCCTTTCAGATTTCCCATTAGTTCGAGGAAATGTAACAGGCGGATTTCTACACCCCATACATGAAAAGACGAAACATTGTTAGAAACAACCAGTTCACCCCAAAACTTTTAGTCATCAGTAACTCGAATTATCATAAAAACTCCATAATAAATCTTCAGAGTTTTTCAGCAATATCTTTCAATATGTACCCAAAACCCTTATGCCTTTTTCATCTGACCTAACAAATGCCCAATGGCCAAAAAACGATAAAATTACCTCATTTCTAAAGGGAATATATCTTAGAGAGAGAGAGAGTGGGGCAGACAAGAAACCAGGGAACAGAAACATAAAAAACCAGTTAGCTTGCTTATCGGTATTAAGGTCAATTTTATTAACGATGGATGAGTTCGTTTTCATCTCAATCCAACTTACAATTCTCCCTGTACAGTCTACACCTTCCACCCCTACATTCAGCAACTTGGGTGTAAACTAAGGGTTAAGGTTCAACACTTTCATAGAGACGCAAAGTTCCCTCGGATTGTTCTAACTCTAAAATTCCTTCACAAAATGATCAAGACCCATCCCAAGAAGCTGTCTGGTCAGCTCAATTGTATATACTACTTAAATATTTTTCATTCAACTATAAAAGGAGAATTTGACATAAGGAAGGAAGCAAGGAGAAACATCTAACCAAAAATGAAGAAACAAATCTTTACGTCGAGCAAATGTAGTGCCATGATTAGTGTCCATGGTACCTAAGATGATAAACGGGTCATCCCAGAGGAGAGAATGCTTTTTTGTTTCAGAGCGGCATTAGAGTGAATATAGAGTTAAAAAAGTAACTGTAGATTGAAGAGCTTGATGGCAGTTGGTACCATTTCCCCTTCTGAATCATAAAACACCATATCTATAAGAAATGACAAAATTTCAAAGTTTTTGATCCAATCAAGTACAATTTACTACTTCTCCGTGATCTACCCTAATACATTACTTCAACTTAAAAACCCTCAATTCCAAATAATCCTAACAACCCTATCCCGTGTTTCAGAAAAGTCCCAAAACCTCGTTGAACTCCACATCTGAACACCTAATCTTTCACAAAAACTGAAAAATTGAGGTGAACATTGCTTACTCTACCAGCTATCCTAGACTAATAAATCCTTGCTTATCATAGTGTCAGTTGAATTTATTCATTTTTTTCATGTTCAGCTGCAAGATTGGATTCTCTGAGCCATTTCAAGAGACTGTATATTCCAGTCATAAATGTTGTCAAAGTGATCTTGTGTAATTGGTGGAACAGCAACCTATGATTTTTCTAGTAGGAAGGGTGCTTTTAGTTTTGATTAGAGTATTTCTCCGCCAAAACCTGTCCTAACCGGTATTCAAATGAAAACCCCACAGAACTAATTTCTTTAACCTAAATAATTTTCAATTAACAAAAAAAATCCTAAAAATTAAGATTGAATGGTAGAAAGTTAGAGATTACATACTCTTCCATTGCTTTTAACCATAAGGGTTTTGCTTTAGCGAGTCCCTTCACGAGTTTCCTTGTCTTAGTCAGCAAATCTCCTTTCATGAACGACATCCTTTCCTTCTTCTCTCTTTCTCTCTGGCGAGGGGGAGTTGCAGACGTTAAGCTCTGTAAACCTTAATTTTTCTATACTACGGATGTTTGGTAACAGGAATTAGAAAAGAACCAATTATTACTGAACTCGTAGTTACTCGAAATCTAGTACACTCCAAGGTTTAGGCCCGGTAGAGAAAAATAGACTAGACTGACCCACCTTACTGCCTCGTGGTACATCATCGGCGGCGGTTGTTTTGGGGAGAAAAAAGGGGGACGTTTAGCATTTTCGAATGCCGTTGCACGCGAGCAAGCTTTGAACAGGCTCCAGTCGGACGGACTAGTATATCAATAGAAAATTCTAACATGCTAAATATCTCTCGTTTTCTTTTTCTAAATTTTTTTCTCACCAAGTGTCACAAAGATACCGATCCATAGCTATCCGGAACTCACGGTAAGGAAAAAAGTGGATGTCACGTTGTAAAGAAGAAAGTGGAGATACAAAAAACTAATGTCTTTGTTTCTCTTTCGAGCTCAGTATGTAAACTTATATGTATCTACATGTATATTCTAATCACAAAATGAACATACAATAATAAATGGAAGCAATAAAATAAGATTGATTTTGTGTACCTCCAGCAATTGCAATTTGTAAGCTCAATCCTTATGTGTGTATGCTCCAAATAAACACTTGATTTGAACTTTGGTTCCAAACCCTCCTTCTCATTTTTAGATGGTGTATATTTTTCTATGAGAGTGAATTTGGTGACCTTAATTCAAATTTTACTACCATTTCCATATACTAACTCTAGCCATCATAGAGTAGTTGCCATGATAGGATGTAGTGTGTGTTTTCCTAAAGTGGGGAAGAATCATGGGGAGTTACCTTGATCAATTGTAACTTCCCACTAAATGAATCACATTCTTTTTTCCCTTAATTAATTAATTAAAAAAATTAATTATTTATCCCATATGAAAAAAAAATCTGACATTCTCCCACTTGATCCATTTCACGAGAGACTCCATATACGGATCATGGCGACTAATCCTCTTTAAGAGCGAGAATTAATCTTTCATGTATCACAACATATTTAGTCTTTCACCACTCATACTTAACTTAATGAGTAAACCATATGTTTTTCTAGGTCAAACTATAATGATATTTCTCGACAAGATAACCAAAGTAAGTACATACATAATTCCAAATGAGAAATAATCCAACTAAATGAAAGTTTTAGAAAAAACATAAAGAATGTACAACATAATGGGACCAAGTCCCATCCTTATTACATGATCCTTGAATCCTTTAACATGCATGCCTTTAGTCAAGGGATCAATTATTACCAATTCAGTGCTAATGTGTTTAATGATCACTTTCTTTTCCTGCACACGTTCTTTCACGGCTAGATACTTTATGTCGATGTGTTTACTTCGACTTCCACTCTTATTATTTTTAGCCATGAAGACAACAGCTGAATTGTCATAATACATTCTTATTGGTCGGCTAATAGAGTCAACAACTCTTAGCCCAGATATGAAGCCTTTAAACCATACACCATGTGAGGTAGCCTCAAAACAAGAAACGAACTTAGCCTACTACTTCAAGACTATTTGTTCGTTTATGTATAAGCATGTAATCCTTAGTACCCTTAAGGTATCTCAACACTTTCTTCGCAGCCTTCCAGTGATCGATTCCTGGGTTACTCTGATGTCTTCCTAATACTCCAACGACATATGAAATGCTGGGTCTGGTATAGACCTGAGCATACATAATGCTACCAACAGCTGAAGCATATGGAATATTTTTCATTTGTTCCCTTTCAATGTCATTCCTAGGGCATTGGTCCAAACTGAACCGATCACCTTTTACAATGGGTGCTACACTTAAGGTATATACATTGATCCAACACAAGGAAACAAATCTTGGTCCCACTGACCTCAAGGTATATACATTGATCCATAAGTCTGAATCTGTAGAATTTATGGCTTGTGAAAATGACATAGGATCATTATCAGCTCCAATATTTCAATCCGAATCTCGCAGATACACTAAATAGTCATTAGAAATAGTTGACAATCAACTTGTCACTTGAAACAGTAGGTGGAAGTTGATCATTATCTTTTTTCAGGAACAATATCCTGAAATTGATCACTCCCACTAATCAAGTCATTCTCAAGAAATTTAGCATTTCTTGATTCCACAATTCTAGTGTTATGAAGAAATCTACCATAGTACTCTCCACCTCTATCTGATCTCACAATCTTAATGTGCTTACCACATTGTTTCTCTACTTTAACCTTAAACAATTTAAAGGCATCCAAAACTTCGTCTTTGGAACGAAACAAGTAAATATACATATATTGTGAATAATCATCTATGAAGTGATAAAGTATTTCAGATCATTAGCGTTCATGTCTGGACAACAAATGTCCGTGCGTATGATCTCTAATAGGTTTGAACTTATCTTGGCACCAATTTTGTGTTTGTTAGTTTGCTTTCCCTTAATGCAACCAACACGAGTATCAAAATCAGTAAAGTCTAAAGTACCAAGTACCCTATCCTTTACCAATCTCTTAAATCTCTCAATGTAGATATGTCCCAATCTTCGATGCCACAAAATTGAGGAGTTCTCATTCATAATACATCTTTTTAACCCAATATTAACATGCATAGAACTATGAGTGATATCATTTTGCAATTAAAGACGATAGAAAAAATACCATAACCAATAACTTCAGAATTTCTGAGAATACTAAAACCAGAATCTGAAAAAATTAAAGGAAATTCCTAAAGGTACAAGTCTTGAAACTGAAATCAAGTTTCTAGTGAAACCTGGTACATGAAATGTCCTTTCTAAATGCAAACTAAAACCACTACTTAAAATTAAATTACATGTCCCAACAGCTTCCACATGTGAACTCATCTGACTGCCTGAATAGATGTAATGTTCACTTCCCATTGGTTTCCTTAGGTTTTTCATACCCTGCAAGGTATTCGAAACATGGATTGTAGTACCAGAGGCAATATACCATGTATTATGATTAATATTAACCATATTAGATTCATAAAAAAACGCTAGAAAATTACCTTTCTTCTCAAGCCAAGTCTTAAACTTAATGCAGTCCTTCTTCATGTGTCCCTTCTTTTTACAAAAGAAACACGTAGACTCCTTTATTATGCCTTGGTTAGCTGAAAGCTTTCCCTTTTCCTTAATGTGATCCCTTTTCTTCTTTGAAGAAGAAGCAGTAGTAAGGTTCACCTTTTCGCCCTCTTCCATCCTCAATCTCCCCTCATCTTGAACACACATGGTCATAAGTTCATTAATTGACCATTTATCCTTATGTGTGTTATAAGATATCTTAAAGGGGCTATATTGTAGAGGAAGAGTGCACAAAATAAAATAAACTAGGAAAGAATCAGACATGGTAACTTCCAAATCCTTAAGTTGGGCCGCAATATCCCTCATGCTCATGATATAATCACGCACACACTTAAACCCATTGTGCCTCATGGACGAAAACTTCATAATTAAGGTGCTAGCAAGAGCTTTGTCAGAACTTACAAACTGCTCATCAATGGCTTTAAGGAGATCTTTAACCTTAGTATGCTTATCGACAGAACCCCGAATACTAGCACAAATTTTGGTCTTTATGAACATAACTGAGAGACGATTAGATCGATCCCACTTTTCATAAAGATCAACTGCATCTAGAGTACTAGTCTTAGTTATGCTAGGTGGTTCGTCTTTCCGAATAACATAGTCGATATCCATCCACCCCAATCGTAAAAACACTATTTCTTTCCACACCTTATAGTTATCACCCTTTAATTCAGGAATGTCACAATTGACATCAGAAATGTTTCCAGTTAAAATTGCTGCAAAGAAAAATATATACATGCTTATAAAAAAAAATTGAGACTTTAACTTATTCATGATTTACCAATGCAAATCATGCATAAAAATATGAATCTAGTGACATAAAACTTTCTTGTGGGCTAAAGTCCTACTCAAATTAGATTCATAACTACATGATGAAACTATTAAACCATATTCATTCCTTAATTCATGTGGGTAGATTAAGGAACATAATTCAATATTTCACCCCAATTAATCATACAAATATAATAAAATTTCCTGTGAGCATATTTCATCATATTACATATGATTAATTACAAATTTATGTCTAGTTTCCACATGTGATTTCTTAAGAAAATTTTAAATAATTAGAGATGATGTGGCTGCTCTCTAATTACTAAAATTATTAAATCACTTGACATATTTCTTTAATCTTTATTCATGTACAATCCTAATTACAAACTTCTGTACAAATTCATCTTCATGAAACGACATAACCAAGTAACATTGTTTGGTCCATCGTTGAGGATTACATCTTTAAAAAACTCAGATGCCATCCAATTCTTTCCAAGGTGCTGTGACAGAGCATCTAATATGAACCCAATCATGGCTTTCCACATACTACTCATTATATGACTACACTACCATAGATACAGTCAGAAACTGTCACTGTGAAAAAATGATGAAAAAGAAAGGAACAATATACTGAGTATTGTCCCTTGAAAATTAAATTCATTCTCTGTTACCTTAGGAGTACAGTCCATAAAATCTCAAAATTCAGATATCAGTGGCTTCAATCCTAAAGATGCTCTCTGGGTACGTAAACAACTACAACCAGATTCTAACATTTGTCTGTAAACAAAAATGACTTGGTTTGGATTTCAATTAACAGCATTATGCTTTATCATCTTATTCCACTGTTTTCTGTGTGATAGCAAAGATGTTAACGAATGGCAAAAACAATAATTCAACATAGCCATTTAAGATTCTGACCTCTAAAACAAGATAGAATCCCTTGATTTTCAGTTTCTATGCTGATTAGATACTCTTGAATACAGTAGATAAAAACCACAGATATTTTCAAGAATTATTTGTTTTAACATCAAACTAAAGAAATATAACATATCGTTGTAGTACGGTGAATGAATAGAAATTCGGTTGTCTACTCATCAACAGGGGAGTATCTACAATAACTAATTTTTGATTCAAAACAACCATCGCATGCCAATGAAAATAAAAATAAAAATCAAGCAATTTGAACTTCTGCTGCTAATTTTACAATGTCATCTTCTTTCAGTAACAGGAGAGGGAAGGAGGCAGTGTTGTCTTTATCAAGCATGAGAACTCACACAAGCTAAATCTTCCTTATCCCACCTCACAGGTGGTTCTATGTTCCTCCTCTATATAATCCTCTCCAAATGTATCGACAGTAAGGATTACTTATGCTGAGCCGGGATGTTTGTTGTGACCAACAACAATCCCAATAATATGACTAATTGTTTACTTTAATCATACTATAGTACTATAAGAACCTGAAATCAAAATTCATACCAACATTGGGTTCCTAAGCACAGTTCAAATATTAACCAGAATTTAAACAAGTACTTTATCAGACATTGGTTTTGAATGATTGTGAATTCACAATCCTCTGAAAGTTCTAAAGCCAAAACCAAGACGTGATTTTTCTGCTGTTTGTGAGTTTTCTATTGGAGATCTTAAGGTAATTTGATTCACCAAAATTCATTTTCTCAATTTTGAACTTAAGTTTTTTAATACAGTCCGGTCAGTTTTGGTAACTGACTTGTTTCTTCCAAGTAAATGACCATACCCATAATTATGTGTCTGTCACGACAGTCATATGCTTGATTTTTGATAAATGTGATCATGGCATGGTGAGAGAAAGTCATACAGATTCTTCCAAAACTTGCAACAAGTCCATCACACATGTAAAACAAAAAGTAGCAAAATGCAAAGATCAGGATTCTCAGTAGACAGATCAGACGTTACTTTTTACTAGGAATTACATAACTAACGTGATTCCATAGCAAGCAAGGCAGAGGTGATTACAGGGCTCTGATACCAAATGTAAACTTATATATATCTACATGTATATTCTAATCACAAAATGAACATACAGTAATAAGCGAAAGCAATAAAATAAGATTGATTTTGTGTACCTCCAGCCATTGCAATTTGTAAGCTCAATCCTTATGTGTGTATGCTCCAAATAAACACTTGATTTGAACTTTGGTTCCAAACCCTCCTTCTCACTTTTAGATGGTGTATATTTTTCCATGAGAGTAAATTTGGTGAACTTAATTCAAATTTTACTATCATTTCCATATACTAACTCTAGCCATCATAGAGTAGTTGCCATGATAAGATGTAGTGGTGGTTTTCTAAAATGGGGAAGAATCATGGGGAGTTACCTTGATCAATTGTAACTTCCCACTAAATAGATCACATTCTTTTTTCCCTTAATTAATTAATTAAACAAATTAATTATTTATCCCATATGAAAAAAATATCTAACACAGTCGTCCAGAACTCTTTTGCTTTCCACATGGGGCTTCTTTCCACATGGGGTCGTATTGTAACAGTTATTAGTTAGTGTTCCCTCCACGTTTTGCATGTTCCTTCGATTCCTACTTCTCTTCTTGGATTATTAATTTTGCTCACTTGTTTGTTTTATAGAAAAAGTTTAATCGACGATGAATAATTTTACGAATCGGTGATTAATCATAATTTGAAGAAGAAAATAGAAGAAGAGGGAAAAAATGGAAATGAAGAAAAAGAAGATAAAAAGTTGTTGAAGAAGATAATGAATTAGATTTAGATTTTTTGTTTTGTTTTTGTATTATATTTAGGTAAGTTATGGAGGAAGGATAATACGGTAGAAGAATAAGACTAATCAAAGGATAATTTTGACAATATATAATGGACTAGACTAATCAAAGGATAATTTTGACATTTGCTATATAATAGAAATCTAATACTACCTCACATTTAATCCAACAATCCAAGGTTTAGGTCTGATAAAGAATAATAAACTAGACTGACCCACTTTACTACCTCGTGGAATATCATCAGCGGTTGTTTTGGGAGAGAAAAATGGAGAACATTTAGCATTTTCAAATGTAGTTACACAAGAGCAAACTTCAAACAGACTCCAATTGAACAAACTAATATGTCAACAAAAAAATTCGAACATGCTAGATGTCTCTTTTTTTTCCCAATTTTTTTCCCCACGACATGTTGTAAAGGTATTGGTCCATGACTGTTCAGAACCCACTTTGAGTCCCGACAGATTTACTATTCCTACGTGGAGAGCTTAGATGGATGCCATATCGTGAGGAAGAAAATGGAATGGAGATAACAAGATTTAATGTCTTTCTCTCCACTTCGAGCTCTTCCAAAAATCTTTTGCTTTCCACATGACGCCATCGTAAAATAGTGACTAATTAGTGATCCCATGTTTTGCATGTTCCTTCCATTCAAACTTCCGCTCACTAAGGCCAGTTCTTATGCACCTCTTAAATGATCAAAATGACCTCTCAAATGCTCAGATTTGAGCAGATGCACAGTGCATCATAGTCTTGGTCGAGCGACAAATACTTGGTCGCTCAACAAATAGTAAGTCGCTAGAGACTTAGTCTTTGTCGCTCGACCAAGACTATGTCGCCAACGGCTAACAGTTTCTCGCCTATAAATTCCCCATTTTCAAATCTAGTTTTTACACCAAAAATTTTCCTACTTTCTACTCTGAATTATTAGAACTTTAGTGGAAGACTACAAATACGTTCTCTACTTTACAAATTTAAAATGGCTGCCAGAGTTCGTGGTCCAAAATATACTCAAGAAGAGGATTTAGCTCTTTGTACATCATATGTTTCTCGTAGCAGAGGGAATGTTCATACTGGCCAACTCATGTTGCACACGTCTTTTTGGCAGAACATTTTCACTATGTTCGTTGCATAAACGGGGAACCCGAGAAACCATGTTCATGGGTTGTGTGTCGTTTTCAAGCAATTAGTCGTTCAGTCACGCGATTCCTTGCTCAGGTAAAGGTAATTGATGTAGAAATGTTTAACGGTGTAACTGACGATGAAGTGATCCAATTAGCTCTAGATGTATGGTAGGAAACTGAAGAATAACCTTTTATGTACGAAGCTTGTTTCAACATCCTTAGAGATTTTCACAGATTCAACACCTTTTATGTAATGATGTAGTTTCATTTTAATCTTTTGTAGTTTGCTATAAGAAAAGAC
This sequence comes from Papaver californicum, assembly GCA_023531435.1. Taxonomy (NCBI): domain Eukaryota; kingdom Viridiplantae; phylum Streptophyta; class Magnoliopsida; order Ranunculales; family Papaveraceae; genus Papaver; species Papaver californicum. The sequence goes on from JAJJMC010028590.1 coordinate 47,271, forward strand.
GTTGTTAAATTTTAATTGAATGTGAAGTAAAATCAGTAGTTTTTTTTATAGATTAATTAAACTTGCAATCAAATTTTTCAATCAAATTAATTCAAATTAATTCCTACTTGTCACCAAATGTCTTATCATATTCACGCATTTAAATTCATTTATAATTAAATTAAACATACTAGTTTTTTATTCAATACTTAAAATCAAAGTTACATATTTTTGATTCAATTAAAACATAAAATTAAAATTACATATTATTTTCTGGTTGATTTCCTTGATGACCATAGACCCAGTTTGGATCTTCGGGGTAGGTCCCTTGTGCTAACAAGGCTGCTATAGTAGCTTGAGTAGCGTCAGGAGATTGAGTTTCATCATTACCATCATAACCTGCATAAGGAACTGAAGGAAACTGAGAACTGGATGGCCAAACGCCTTGAATGAGGGTATAATCTGTGAAGGCTCCTCCTCCTACTCTTGAAATCGGGGTATAAAGAATCGTAAATAATTTATTACCCCCTGGAGTTTGAAAATCCAACCCTCTGGAATCAGGTGTCAGATAAGTTTCTAGAAAGTTCTCCTCTAGTGTGGCAACACTTCTTTGACTGCTTCTACCACTGCCTCTGCTTCTATGACTTGCTCGACTTCGTGTAATTTGTGCATTCTGATGACTTGCACCTGGACTAGATTCATCTGGAATATTAAGACCCAATATGCCTGTCATTTGTTCCATAAGCTCCATGTAATGTCTCTGCATTTGCTCATGTCGCCAATCATAATCGTTCAACCTTTGATGCATCTCCAGTACTGAAGCTTCTACCCCCAATAGGGATACGACCGTTCCATAGCTTGAGAAGTAATTGTAAAATTTACACGCTCCCCTTGTAGATTGATACTCGGCACATCCCAGTCAAATGGTGGCATAGCTGACGAAGAAGATGAACCTCCCTCGCAACTAGGATAAACAAAGGAAGATGATGAAGAAGCTGGTGGAGGTAGGGATGGAAGAAACGCGGAATCAAGTGGCAATTTACCTAGAGCTGGAACATCCATAACTCCCACATGTTGCGGCTCCATCTGAATGTTAGACTTGATAATCTTGTTGAACCAACTCATATAATGACGTTCGTCAACATCCTCGACCAAGTCATCAACATGAGATCATTCATGATCATTTTGCATCAACAAACGATAATCCTCATAGGAAATCTCCCCGCTTGTAAATGGGATGATTGTTTTTACTGTTCGCCTTTGAAGCTGTAGAAGGAGTCTTTCTCAGAAGTACCAAACACCTTTACCGTGTTCAACACTGTAAAACACCGATCGATGTAAACTCAACTGTAGCATCCTTTGAGCAGCTTCGGTGAGGTATTGTGGATGATCCGCATACGACATAGGAATAAAGTTTTTCCTTATTCTGATTGTTTGTTGAACCCATTGAGCCAGCTCAGATGTTGACCATTATCTGGCTGATTGGGGTGCCAGTTAGCAGACCGGTATTTCTCTATAAAGGGAAAAATAACGGTTGCTTGAATAAGAGCAGGCTCACCAACACGGAAGTAAGTATACCACCAATATTGTGATAACATTGAGAAATTTAAATAGTTAGTAAATGTAACATTTATCATTTTTTGGGAAAAATTATAAACTAAATGTAACATTTATAATTTTATAAGAAAATTATAAGCTATTTACCTCCAAGATTCCCCAAAAACATTCAAACTTGGGGAGGCGCCCGAGCAACTTTCGAGACCAATGTAGATAGAAAATAACAGTGCATACCCCCACTCATACTCTGGAGCTCTCTTTAAGTTCTCAAACGTTTCGAGAAAACCAATAATTGTCACTGAGCTAGTGTTTGGAAAAAACAGTTGTCCTATCACCCATAACAGAAATACTATTTCGATCTCAGCATAGTGCTCAATGCTCTCTTCTTCAGGATACTCCTCAACATTCTCTGCATAGCGTTTTAAAATCGCTTTCAACCCAACAACTCTGATTCCACCAGAGTGGAGTTTTCTGTGGTTAGCATTTCATGACTCATCAGAAGAATACAATACAAGGTTTTATTGCCATATATTTTGATCTTGCCACTTTCCTTGGTCATATGGAATAATATCTCCCTCGCATAGTATTCCCGTCAACATATAAATATCTAACGACGTAATTCCTACAAACAACATTTTGAAATTAATTTTCGGCTATAAATCCTAAAGTTTACATAATCTAAAGGTTGAATCAACCTAATGTTTTGCATAATCTAAAGTTTGCATATATAAAACTAAAAATAAGAATGCAAAAATTAATTAAAGAACAAACAAACTTACTGCATTCGAAATCTCTAAAATAGAACGTATTTGTAGTCTTCCACCAACATTCTAATAATACTTGAACAACAACGTTCTTATGGTTCTTGGGGTTTAACAAATATAAACGATACCACGAATATCTTCAAACTCTTGCTTTAAGTGCATCAGGGAGCCACTCATACACGAGATTAAATTCAGTTAACCCACCTCTTAGATTGATGGCCTGATATATGACCTTCAATTACACCAGTGCCCGCAAGATGTCTTTGCTCTTGGAACCCCTCATCTATATCCTGATTCCAGTTCACTCCACTACTTGGGTCGCTTCTTGGTTGACCTTTTCTGTTTCTTTTGGCTTTTAAAATTTGACTCATTGTAGCAGTGAAATTTTTTTTTACTCTAGATGATTTTGATGTGAAATTTGATTTTTTTTTCTCTAGATGTAAAATTGAGGATGAGATGTGAAAATGTAAAGGAGAGGCTGTGTATTTATAGGCGATAGAAAAATCGGTCGTGGGCGATGACCACTATGTCGGACGACATAGTGTTTATCGCCAACGATCAACTCTTGATCGCTAGCGACCAACACCATGTCGCTCGACATAGTGATCATCGTCGAGAGCTTTTATCATAGTGGCACATCCGGTTTGTCCAGCCACCTGGCTAGACAAATAAAGTCATTTGAAAGGGTGCATAGGATCTGGCCTAAGATGTCTCCACGTGGCTATCAGATATTATACTCTTCACAGAACCGGTACTAATTTGACCCCAAAAATCGGTGTCGGTGGGTTGTACTAAAACGGTCCTAAATTCCTAATTTTGTGTTCATTTTCTCATGTTGAGCTTCAACAACTGAAGAAAAACTACAGTATATATTTTGGTCAAGAAATAAAATATTTGAGATCATCTCAGATGAGGAGGAGTTAAATTTAATGGATATGAAGAGACCAAGAAAGCAATCATTATCATCTGAGAATTCATCACCAGATTCAAAAACTGATTCAATTTCTAGATTTGGAGAGAAGAAATATGGGTTTAATAAAGTAAGATCAATGGGGATCTTAGTAATGATATTACCTGTTCTGGTTTTGATATCAGTGATTTATCGTAACCCACCTTTAAATCGATTCTCTGGGTTTGTACAAGCCAGGGAATTAGAAGTATTTACTAATAAAGGTACCATTTTTATGCTAACTCATTTACTCACTTGAGATTTTGAGATCATTATGATTTAATTAGGTTACATTAATGGAAATTAAAAATGGTTAAACCCTAGGTTTAGATTCATATTCTTGTTGACATTAATGTTAATGATCATTTGGTAATTCTTTGTATCAATTAGGAAAGTCATTTATGCAGCAAGCTTGTGAGTTAAGTGCATGAACAAATGATGCATTGTATGCATATCTGATGGTTAGATCCACATTGTGCTTCGATTCATCCATGTAATACGAGTGCGGGCAGCAGAAGAATGAAACTCTTGAGTATCTGAATAGTAGAGGAAATTGAAATAGCTTTGATGTATTTTGTGCAACCTCTTGGGTACAGTCATTGTGTTACAAACTTCAAATTCAATTAGGTTAATTTAATGCACTTATAGAATTGGAATTATTTGGCCAAACCCCTAGGTTTAGATGCAAATAAGGAAAATCTATTAGTGTTAAATTATACATATTCTTGTCGAAATTAATGGCAATGATCTTAAAATCTTCTATTTTTGTTGTTATGATTATATCATTAATTGGCTTGTATAAATTGGAGAGTCTTTGTTTTTTCAATTAGGAAAGTCGTTTATGCAAAAAATGTGAATGATTCTTTTGAGACTTTAGCAAGCATGTAGTTAAGTGCATGAACAAATGATGATGCATTATATGCAAATCTTATGGTTATATCCACATTGCACTTCTCTTGAAAAGATCAATGTGGGCATTTCTTAGTAATACGAATGAAACTCGAGTATTTGAATAGTAGAGCAAATAGAAATAGCCCCATATGATGTAATTTGTGCAACCTCTTGGGTACAGCCATTGTGTTACTAACTTCAAATTCATTATGATTTACGAATTGTTTTTAGTTTGACTTTTCTAAAATATGCTATATGAAAGTTATGGTTAGATCCACACTGTGCGCTTCTCTTCCTCCTTAATGTAATTATGTCGGCTTTTGTCTGTTGCTTATAAATTATACATTTTCTACCCTTCTCTTGAAATGATCAATTCGGACATTACATAGTAATACGAATGTAACTCGAGCTTGAAATAGCTCATCTTATGTATTTTGTGCAACGTCTTGGTACAGTCATTGCGTTGCTAACTTCAAATTCATTATGATTTAAGAACTGTTTTTAGTTTGACTTTTTTTAGAGTATGTTATTTATTAGTTATGGTTTATTTTAATTTACTTGTTTAGTCGTTTAATTTGGTTTTTTGTTTCGAACTTGAAGTTTCAGAAGGTGATTCAACTAAACCTCTCACTGAACACAAAGACAAACTTCTCGATGGACTTCTTACTGCCGGGTTTGATGAAGCATCTTGTCGAAGCAGGTATGAGTCTGCCTTATATCGAACAACATCACCATACAAACCTTCTAGTGATCTCCTTGAGAGATTAAGGAGTTATGAAGCTCTTCATAAACGTTGTGGTCCGCACACCGAATCTTACAACAAAACAGTAGAAAAGCTCAGATCTGGCAATGCCGTTGAACCTACAGATTGTAATTACTTGGTATGGGTAGCGTTCAGTGGCTTAGGAAACCGGGTACTAACACTAGCTTCAGCTTTTTTATATGCTCTTCTGACGAACCGGGTTCTACTTGTTGATCGAGGAAAAGATATGGCTGATCTCTTCTGTGAACCATTCCCTGAGATGTCATGGCTACTACCGCTTGACTTCCCACTTAATCAGTTCGACAGTTATGACCAGAAATTTCCACAGTGTTACGGGAATATGCTGAAAAAGAAAATCCTAAACAAACCGAAAACCTCATTGCCGCCATTTATGTATCTTCATTTAGTCCATGATTATGATGACCATGATAAGCTTTTCTTCTGTGATCAAGATCAAGCTCTTCTTCAGAAAGTTCCTTGGTTGATCATGAAAACAGATAACTACTTTGCTCCATCACTCTTCTTGGTACATTCTTTTGAAGAAGAATTGAGTAACCTTTTCCCTGACAAAGGAACAGTTTTCCACCACTTAGGTCGATATCTTTTCCACCCATCAAATCCTGTATGGGGATTGATTACTAGATACTACCAAGCTTATTTAGCCAATGCAGATGAAAGACTGGGAATTCAAGTTAGAGTCTTCGATACTGGAGCTGGCCCCTTTCAACATGTTTTGGATCAAATATTAGCATGTGCACTGAAAGAGAAACTACTTCCAGAAGTTAACAAACGCGAACCAGTTCTTTACCCCACTGGAGATCGAAAGTCTAAAGCTGTTCTATTGACATCTTTAAGTGCTGGCTACTCTGATAATATAAGAGACATGTATTGGGAATACCCTGCGGTGAATGGCGAAATTATCAGTGTTTACCAGCCAAGCCATGAAGAATATCAACAGACTGAGAAAAAGAACCATAACAGAAAAGCGTTGTCAGAAATGTATTTATTGAGTTTAACTGATAAGTTGATAACAAGTTCATGGTCGACATTTGGATACGTGGCGCAAAGTCTTGGTGGATTGACTCCATGGATTCTTAAGAAACCCGAAAACAAAACCGTTCCTGATCCCCCTTGTTTCCGTGACTTGTCAATGGAGCCTTGTTTCCATGCACCTCCATTTTACGATTGCAAAGCAAAAACAGGGACTGATACAGGCGAGATTGTTCCTCATGTGAGACACTGTGCGGACATGACCTGGGGCCTTAAACTGGTTGAGAGGAACGAATTCTAACTTCAGTGCAGATGCTTATTGTTGTTGTCAGATGTAAGTGAGAGGAGTAGGAATTTTGATAGTTTTGTATCTATAGAGTTAGGAAGATATGGAGCTTACTCCCTTTTGCTATCTGGTGGACTTTATGGAGTGGAAGAAACAACAGACTCTGCAACAACTCTGCTAGAAGCATTAAGCAAGTTATTGTTGTTTAATTGTGCAATCAAATCTGAAATTTTTGAATGGGTTCGCTTTGTCAACCCTGATATGTAAAGGGATGCTGTTATTAACACATCCGTGGAACTGTTTTCTGCTCTGCCATCGTTTTGGTGACCTTATTTTTTTTTATAAAATTTGCCCTTTTTTTCTGCTTCTATTTCCAATGGGCAAAATGCTTCTTGCTGGTTAAAGATTTGGCACCTTCAAATTCCTCATAAAGTTAAATTGATTCCATGGAAGTGTCATCATAGTATCCTCCTTGTGGCAGAGAAGATTGAAAGGTTTATTGCTATAGAGAGTGTAACTTTGCCATTTCTGTAACGATTATTTAGAATCTACTTCTCGTGTATTCATGTAGTGCCGATGAGCTATGATTTTGCGCAATCATACAAGCAAGATTTCTAGCAGGCATGGCCTTCTTCTTTATGAGGACTAGCTAGATGTGGTGACCAAGCTGAAACTTTTTGTTTACTTCAAAGCTCTTCAATGGATCATAGGGTTGTCATAATCGAAGAAGATAAGAAAGATGTAGTGGAGTGTGCAAATGGAAGTGTATATTATGTTACGATTGGGTGGACCAAGCTCTTTTTGCTAGATTGTCGATTACTGATAAGAAGTTAACCCTCTTGTAGTGTTTTTTATAGTAGTATTACCAATAAAACTCTTATAGATTACAGGTACATGGAAATCTCTCAATTACAAGTAAATTAGGATGTTTAGAAAAAGACATTTTGTAAACCAAATGGCAGTGAGAGTAAATAGAAATTTCATTGCCTTCGATAAAGCCTGATATCCCAACAGTGTTTTTAGGTTACTGCTTGAAACTTGTAAGGATCATTTTCTTGTACAAGGGAAGGAAACAGGACAGGTTACAGAATTCAGTGTTCAATAGACATTTTCTTGGAATGGGAAATTTCTTGTAGCTATTAATAAAACCATTGAATCATTTGCCAATCAATGCATAGGTCTAATGCCAATATATCTCCGGCTAAAATTCTCTGGATTAGTTTCGGTTTGGCTTTTCTGATCCGAAACCATAATGTGTCGGTTTTGGGAAACGAACACCCTAACCAAACTGTTTGGGTCACGATTTCGAGTACGGTTGGACTTTTTGGGCTCGGTATGATTTAGCTCATAGTTTTGGTTGGGTTTTACAAAGCTCTATTTTGGAGTGATGTTATTTTTTTTATTTTTTTTATTATGTTTAGTTCGGCTAGGTTTTTTATTTTTCTAGCCGAACCTCAGTTTGTTATTCATATTCAAAACAGACTAAGGTTCGACTAGGAAAAAAAACCAACTGAATCGTAATATAATCTTCATATTGAAGTTCGGCTAGAAAAAAAATAAAACAAAAAAAACAATTGAACCTGGATTCGGTTATGAAAAAAGAAAAATCTATAAGGATAGTAACATAATTTAAATGAATAAAAGATAACTTAGTCATTTACTAAGATTAGGATATCCCATATCACCATACAATGGATGGACTAATTACTTGATGGTCCTTCAAAATTAGGATGGTCCCCAAAGAATCTTTCATATTTACTGTGTTAAGTCTTGTTGTTTTAGAGTTTAGTCTATGATGTCCTTGTGTCATTTTAGTTTGTTGTGTTTTTCTACCGTTTCCGAGGCCTAAAAATAATAATGCTTTCGAATAGGCATGGGTGATCAAATTAAATAAATCAGCTCGATATGCTCCCATATCTAAAGCTAAGAGCAATCTCAGTGGTATGAGCATATTGGCTAATTTGCCAATTATGCTTCCACAATGGGATGGGAAAACCCAAAAAATAGGTTGACAAACCCTCAGATTTAAGGGTTTACCATATACGTCTCAAGTTGAGTCGAACGACTCAATTGGAGACGATCAACGGTTCTATCATCTAATGGCTAGTATTTCTCTCCCTATAATTCAAACAATTTCAACTCTAAAATGTCACCTTCTCCATTCAAAAGTTCTTCCACTTTCACTTCAATCTTAATCTTTCCATCTCAAACTATTGATCTCAGCTTCAGTTTAAAAAAATTCAGTCTAAAATGGCCAGATCTTCACAAGCACAAGCAACACAAACACAAAAATCAAAAAAGATTTCAAAGCCTCTCGACTCTAGCTTTACTCTCACAGAAGATAAAGTTATTTGCAAAGGTTATGTAGCATTTACGCTTGATCCTATCAATGGTGTTCAACAACAACATTCAACGCTTTGGGCAAATATTTTTAAACAATTTGATCAAGAAAATGGGAATCCAAATAAACGTGACTTTTCCGGGTTGTCAGGTTGTTTTCATAATATCACCAAAGACATGAACGTTTGGGTAAGTGTGATGATGCAAGTTAATCGCCAAAGAGGAAGCGGTGATACTGAAGTCGATAAAGTAAGTTAGTTGCATTTCAAATTGTTTAATTGGTTTTTAAAACTTTTATCAAGTTGTTGTAATAATTAATTTTTAAATGTTGAAACTGCAGATGCGGAAACTCGAGAGGCATGGAAAACCAAAGAAGATTCGACTTTCAAACACGAAGCATGTTTCCATATCCTCAAATTCCTGAACCGATTTAACACTGAACTGTTGAATGGATATCAAGTACCAAAGCAATGACTTACGAGACGCCAAACGTTTCTCAAGGGTCTCCTTCTACTTATTCTTTACCAGAAACAACCTCAACCCCACAACCCAATATAGGTGGATCCTGTATAATAATTATAATCTTAATGTTAATGGAAATACATAAATATATGATGGACCATACAACAAAAAAGCTAAAAGGAACAGAAAAGCGGCTCAAGACTCTGAAGCTTCTTCAACTTCAAATATCAACATTCAAGAATTTTTTGAAAACAAGAAAAGACTGATATTGTTAACATAGTAGAGCGTAAGAAAATGGCTTCATAAATTAGGAAATGTTGCAAGACATTTGAACAAAATCTTTTTAATACACAATGAGAGGAATCTTGAGAATGGCGCATGTCAAAGATAAATCAAACATAACTGCAACTCTAGCAAGAAGAAATAAATCAAATTCAAGCACATAAGGAACAACAACTCCCAAACTCAGTTGAGACTAATTCTGATGAGCAAGAAAATGATGATAGCAATAATGCCATTACACTGGTTTAGTTTAATTTCAATGTAATAGTTTAGTTTAATTTCGATGCAATCATTTATTTTGTATTCAATTTAATCCTTAGTTTCAATTTCAATTTCAATTTCAGTTTCAATTTTAGGGTTGTTTATTTACCAATGTGATTATTAATTTCAATTTCAATGTTTGTTTAAGTCAAATTACACAAATCAAATTAAAATAAAAGAAATAAAATGATTGAAATAATAACTAAAAAGTTCAAAAAAATAACTAAATGTTGTGAGGGTTTCTTCTTCCAAAATCAGCCTACAACTGTGCAGTGAGATCCTCCCTTAGCCTTAAATATAATCCTCTGTTTTGAATTCTCTCTTCTACCTTTCTATTCTCTCTTGCGGGCATATCGTGAAGGGGTATCTTTCCTCAAATCTGGATATGGATAACTTTTCCAACTGGGATCCTGTCGGGACTCCTCGATTACTGATAGGATTTTAGAATACCTTGTTTATAATAACCACAATCACACGGCGTCTACAATATAGACAATGGCAAATACGGGTCGAACCCATAGGAAGCGGGGACAATATTGTAATCAATATTCTTAATTGACTAATCAAGGATGATATTTTTATGTTTTTTTGGATTTTTGAAAATACAAATGAACGAGAAAATAATAAAATGAACTAGCAAAAGTATACAATATGATCAAGTAGAGAGGGCACTAGGGTTTCTCGGTTTCCATTAATTTGATATATAGAACTCACATCCAATCTCTAAAATAAGACCATTTCACCACTGTAATTTCCTTCGCTTCCAAGTTGACATTTCTAAAGAATTGTTCATCAGTCGAAAAGTATATCCCATTAAATATTACTAAGCATGGCATATCAATTTAAAAGCATAAACAATCAATAGAGCTATCTAACCAATTTATAGTTTTAAAGAATCACATATCAATTTATAAGCATACACCATCAGAGAATCTAACCCCAAGCACGACGTATCAAACGAAAAGCATACATGATCAATTCCACTATTTTTGTAACAAATTACCAAGCAAATATTGAAAAAATTATTAAACATTTAAATCATTACTGAGTGTTGTATAATCAAATTAGTTTTCACCTAAAAACCTAACTACAAGATTACCAACGCATGGCAAGGAGTTTCTTAAAACCCGTCAAAACTAAATAGCAAAAGATTATAGAGAAAATATTAAACCTTTCTTTGTGTCGTTTTTTGTGCCTGATTCCGTCTGTCAACAGCCCAGATCTTCAGTCGCCAACCCAAATTTTTCTTCTTTCCGTCTAGCCTCCAGAACTAACAAAACCCACCAACCAGCCACCAAAACCAACCAATCAATCTCTCTGCACCCCTCTCTCTCTCCAACCTCGACCCCCCTTCTCTCCACTGCCCAGTCGTCAAAAGACCACCACTTTCTCCCTTTTTTCTTCCAACCTCGATCATCTCTTTTTTTTCCAACCTCCATTATACCCCTTCTCTCCGTTCCGAAACCATAAAAAGGACCTCCCTTCTTTTTTTCTGACGCATCCCTTATTGTCCCTCTCAATTACGTGGTCCATTTTAGTCTTTCTCTCTTTCTGACGTCACCAACACTCCTTCACAACTTTTACTTTTTTTTTTCTATCTTTTATCTCTCACTCTACCACTTCTTTTACCGTCCCACTTCACTTCTCTTTCACTTTCATCGAATCGTACAACCAACCAACCACTTCCTTTTATCTTTCATGTCAACACAACAGAAGACGCCTACTTCTTGGCCACGTCCACCAACCAAGCTAGCTAACTCCATGAGATAGCGATAAAGAGAAGTAGAAGAATTGAATTAGCAATTTATCCTGTTAGCCTTATTTCTTCGTAACTTCGGGTTTTACGCATACCACCTATAATATCATAAAAATGATAAAAATAATATAAAAATAAACACTGATAAAGATAGATTGGGTGGTAAAAAATGTATGAATTAAGTGTTTATCAATTACCATATTATGCAAAATGATGCTGGTGAGCATAACCCTATTCATTTCTGCTGGTATAAACGAACGATATGGTCCACAAATTATATGAAATTTCCTCTTCAAATTGCCAAATGCTCATTCAACATTCTTCCTAATCTCCATCTGCTTCCCGTCAAAAAATTTCTTTGCACGCTCGCCATGGGGTACCTTAGTGTAAGCTTTAATTAAAGTTGACCACTGTGGATAAATTCCATCTTCCAGAAAATACCTCATGTTATAGTTATTTTCGTTGACGGTGAAATTTGAGCTGAAGCATTACCATACTTCAATTCTTCAAATAAAGGTGATTTATGTAAAATATTGATGTCGTTATTTGAACCTGGGAGTCCAAAAAAAGCATGCCATGTACAACAATAATAAGAGGTCACCGCTTCCAAAACAACAGTTGGTTTTGTATAATGGCCCTTGTACTGACCTTGCCATGCAAATGGATATCCATGCCACACCCAATGCATACAATCAAGGCTACGTAACATTCCTAAAAAGCCTCTATTATTGTTTTCAGCTAGTAGTCGGTCGACATCATCTTGCATTGATTGTTGTAAAAAACGTGGACCAAAATGGTTGACTACAGCTTCGCAAAACATTTTGAGATTTTCGTATGTTGTTGTTTTTTCCATCCGACAGTACTCATTACAGGCATCCGCATGCACACCGTAACCTAGAATCCTCGTATGTTTAGTGCATCAAATTGATAGTTAAATTTAGACCCGACAAAGCTCTCCAACAACCCGCATGACCAAGTGTTACGGCATGCGAAAGCGACGTTAAAAATATTCATCAAGGTACACACTTATATGATAAAATAATCAAGTATCATTGTTGATGTCATTCCTCTCGATATCTCCATGTCCATCTTCTTATCAATACAACTCTTGGTTCTGAAGCTCGCGGTATTTGCCCTGAGTATAATTGTATCATATGGTTGGTCATCCTTCTATCATTGTTTGAATCTTCATTCATTTGATCAATCTGTTGCATAATTCTTTGAGCTTGTTGGAGCCATATTTTTTCCAACATTTGTGTTTCTTCATTTTTCACTTCAGGATCTATATAATGAATGAAACGACTGAAAACAAATAATAATATGTTGAACAAATTGGAATTTTTTTTGTGAAAATAGAGAATTGGAGAAGTTGAATATGTTAAAAATTGGTGAATAAATGAAGTTTATATAGAAAAAAAATATATAACCGTTGGGATAAAAAACAAATATAGTCGTTGTCATCCTAACTTGGACCGATCGATCCAGGTTGAGACAAGACTCAGCTCAACTAAAGGCCCAATTTGGGATGATCAGTTCACTTTCAACCGCTTTGACAGTTTTTTACTATACAAAAATCAATTTGTTTATCCACATGGTTTAATAAATTAAGAGATTTACCCATACCCATTGGAATTGTTCTAACATAATATAACCCAACTATGATACTCTCACTTAGTACGTCTATTCTTTTTATTTTATTTTCTAAGCACTGTATTTATTTTCTTATTAATAATGTGTCCTTTCTTATAAAAAAACTAATACTAATATAATAAAAAATAATTCTGCAACTGAAAATTAATATCATTGATCTTGGAACACAAATTTAGTGATGTTAACGTAGAAACACGTGACACGTCGGGGGGTAAGCAACATCGCTTCAACGCCACATACACCAAGATGGTGAGACCTTGCAGAACTCTAACCACCAATTCCACCGAAATCAGGCGACTGATTTCAAAAAAGACGGACACGTTTTGGGGGGTTAAGCATTTAATGGTGTTTGGTCCACCACTTCCTGTTGGGATTCACACTATGATGTTTGAAGTTTTAAAACGATTGTAATGCTCTAATGGGTTCGGGTTTGGGCCGGTGCTTAGAAATAAATTCTTTGGAAAGATAAAGATATAATACCAAGATGTGGAAACACGTCGGAGGTTAAGCACACACCGAATGTAGCCACGTACACCAAGATGGCGAGTGAGACTGTGAGACCTTGCAAAATCCTAACCACCAGTTCCATCTGACATCGCGTGATTGATTGATGATTTCATAAATGAAAAAGACGGACACGTGTGACTAGGGTAAGCATTCCATTAATGCTGTTTGGTCTACCATTTTCTGTTGGGATTCACACTATGAAGCATGGTTTGAACTGAAAGAGACTATCTCCGATTGATTTTCCCCGTAGGTCGATCATCATCAACTAAAGCTCGCTACTACGCGCTAGTAAGTCGGTAACATTCTTATTTTGGGAGTGTTTTGACTTGACTAGTAAATAGAGTACAATGTTTAGTATAACCCGTAAAACAAGATAGTTATGGTACTATGTTTAAAGTGTTTTGTGTCGATGCCTCGATAGATCGATAGGTCAGTGCTATCATATACTCGAATACACAATAATTATATATTTTTAGACTATTAGATTTATTATCGTAAAGATATCCGTAAATTAATGTGAAATCTGATTGTTTAGAAATGCATGATGTGAAATTTAATAATTTAGAAGTAGATGCTTAACTTTGAACTATGCATTGCTAGCTGGACTCATAGTTGATATAGATCTCAACGTGTTTTCTTGTGTTTTTTTCCACTAATGAAGAATAGGCTCTCTGACTTCCTTCAAAGTTGTAAACCGCGCAATCATACCAGCAATTTATTTTTGAAAAGTTTCCCTGTTTCCCTCTTTATTTAGTCTTCACTATAGGTTTCATTTAAACAATAACAAAAGAATATGTTTGTGCTGATGTTCATTTGTGGAGACTAAGTTATTTTTATTTTATTTTTAAAAAATTTAAGGATAATTAATTTTATTAATTTAAATTATTTTATTTATGATATTTTTAATTAATTATCCTCTATTTGATTCTATATCACTTTTATTATGCCGACTACAATATTTTCTTTTCGTTTCCAAAAATCAACAGTCGGCATTGATAATTGATGAATTACATGCCGACTGTAGATGTGATTCTTTATTTTAAGGAATATAATCACCAATCGGCACTGTGTATTGATTGAATACCATGCAGAAAGTTGATAGCGTTTTTCATCAACTACAGTCGGCAAAATATTTCTTACATAAATATTAACAACGCTAGTTATAATTCATAAACCTTATTTTTGAAATTACAACTGTTAAAATTTTTAGACCACGCCGACTAAAAAAAGTCAACAAAAGTTAACATAATGTATCAGTTCCATATAGACTGTCTAGAATCTACATGTTATTCTTCATTTTATTATGTCGGTTTTAAAAAGAAAATTCGACAAAAAAAAAAATAAACGACAATTTAACTATTAAAAAACACATATAAATTAGAGTTTTTAATTTTATTTCAAAATGTCTTTACGATCTTCAAAATATGAGGATATCTCCCGATATGAGTACCTAACTAAATCATTAAGATTTAATTTAGCGTGTTGTCGTAGAAGTTATCAGATCTACTCACGTATCTCTTTTATTAATGCTTCAAAAAAGAAACAAATCTCCTTTCTTAATTAGCATTTTATCTAGGAGCATTGAATATTAGGTGCACAAACAAGTTAAATGAAGTTAGTAATTTATTTATTTTTGGAAAAAGTTTTTTTTAAGTTCGAAAATTAGATGAAATTTTTTATATATATCAAATTTTTTCTAATTTATTTTTACAATGGAATCAGAAATAAAAAATAAAAAATAAAAAAATTAAAAGATTTAATTATTTTAAAATTTAATATTAAGGATTTATTTTTTAAAATTTAATCTCTCATATTTTTTAATCCGCGTAAAAATATATATACCTTCGACTAAACTAAAATCGAGAAGTAGTTTTTTTTGAAAGACGGGAGTAGTATATATAAATGGCAAAATTATGTTTGCACGTGTTTCATCCTACATATTTTTGTTGTATTGTTTTGACTTTTGTCGTTAATAAGACACAAAATGCAAAAGACGGTGGACAGACTGACGTTTGTCATTATGAAGCCACTTTACAGCCCCAGAAGAAAAAAGAGAAAATGGATCCGAGGGAAAGAAATCTCAGAACAGTAATATGGAAGTAGACCCCATCAGGCTATCATCAAAAGAAAAAAAAAGGTGTAAGCAGCACCGCTTCTACGCCACATACTCAGATGGTGAGTGAGGCCTTGCAAGATTTCAACCACCAACCAATTCCTCCGAAATCAGGCGACCGATTTCAAAAGAGACGGACACGTCTGAGGGTGTAAGCATTTAATGCTGTTTGGTTCACCACTTTCTGTTAGGATTCACGTTATGATATTTGCAGTTTGAACTGAATGAATATGCCCATTATTAATTAAATTATATTCTCTCCGTTATAATAAAAAATATATTATTATTAATTGAATTAGACTTCCTCCGTTTAGTTAAAATAATAAATAATAATATTTTTATTAAAACAGAGGTAGTATTTTTCTTCCGTATGTCGATCCTCAAATATATATTTTCATCTTTTGGAAACTATGGTGATGCAACAAATCTCATGTATAATAATAATGTACCCCCTCCGTTTCAGGAAAAGAGTTATTTTCTATTTAAATTTTTGTTCCAACAAAAGAGTTACTTTCATTTTTAACATAACAAATTTTCAAAACTACCCTTGTTATTCTAAGAAATGTTATTATTCTCATTATAAAGATACATGTAGTATTAAACTTTTTGTCAGGGTAAATCTGGAAATAAATTTAAAAAGTTATTCTCTCTCATCTTGTCTTAACAATTGTGCAAATAGGAAAAATAACTCTTTTCCTGAAACGGAGGGAGTATAATTTTAATGTCCCATCAGATAGTTGTAATTCTGAAGTTGTTTTTCCATATATAGTTTATTTATGATGTATGAGGCTAATTCCTATGCACCCTTATTAAATGGGTTAGTTTTCCTAGTCAGGTAGTTGGGCAAACATGCCACGCCATTATAGGAGAAGCGGTAAGCGATAAAGTGTCTGCCGAGCGACAGATACTATGTCGATGGCGTTCAAGTTTATGTCGCCAGCGATAGAGACTCTATCGCTCGACAGACAGTTAGCCGCCAACGACTACTTTTAGGAAACGACCACGTTCAGGTAGAAACGGCCAAATTTCCTTCAACTATAGATACTTAATTAAAACCCTAATTCACTTTCGTAGGAAACACCATTACACTTAGCATGTGTAACAAGCCTTTAAACCACCAAACGACCCTGGTGGACGAGTTGTGTCTCGTGAGGGTTTACAAAGAGATGTACCCATAAAACCTATTATAATCAAACTTAGTATTCATCGGAATCAACTTCAAATATATGGTTTTTCATGAATGTAAGTAGATCAGGAAACTTTGTCTTTAGAAACTGATAACACTCATCAAATTCAAAATTTTTGCCTTTTGTTTCATTGTACTTCACTTTTGCTAGTCTTTCCTGCAACATTCAAACATTAAAATTAGTAAAATTTTAGTTGAAAGAAACATTAAGTAAAATTTGAATAAGTTAAAAAAAATAATTACAAGTCGATCATGGGTCATTTCTTCCGGGCAGCTGCAGTTGTTATAAATAGTTGATTGAAGGACGATAAACTGCGTAACTTCTTCCTGTATTAAAACATGTCTATCCCTTATGTTATCCAGTGTTATTTGGCAAGAATTCTCAAAGTCTAATTTGCAGTAATGCCATACTAGGTTCCAAAATGTTTCATCTGGTAAAGCTCTTTGCCGTGCGGAAGGATGAGATTGTTGGGTGATCCAACTTTTACAGATAACTAAATCTTCTGCCGGATCAAAGCTAGCCATAAAAAAATTTAATATGTTGTTTTTAACTACAAGTGAAGTGGATGTGAAGAAGAAGTGGATGTTTGGTTCTGAAGAAGTAAAGAAGATGTGAAGAAGATGTGAATTTATACGGACATTTATCATGGAGTCGTTGCAATAGTAAATATTTTGTATAACATATTCGTTGAGGTCTAATGGCTCATCTACTAGAGCCGTTAATATTCAATCAACAACGACCAAACCTAAATAAATAAAATTAAGTCAACCTTTACATTCATTCAAACTTAAAACTGCAAAATCATAAAGAAACTATCTTTCATTAAGGTTCGTTCAAGTCTGCACTTTCATATCCATCTCCATTTCCATCAGAATGTTTGTCTTCATCTTCATCGTAATCTTCATCTTCATAGGAATCGGTGTATTCTTCCTATGCGTATCCATCCTCATAAGCAGGTTCACCAACGTTCCCAAACCCATCTGGAACATGTTCATAATATTGAGGTCCACCATCGTTTGGACCTTGACCATAATAATCAAATACACATTTTTCATTTTGACCAGGATATTCTTCTTCGTCTAATGAGTCTGTATCATCAGATTCATCTTGTGATGAAGGTACTTATACATATTCCAAATCCGAGCCCTCCAAACTTGAACCTTTATCTGTTTGTGTTGGGTTTACTACTCCTCTACCAGGACGCATTCTAATATGCGCAACAAGATCATTCCTTAACTGTAGGTGCAATTGAAGGTTTTTAAGACTTGCAATAGGCTCCGGCATTGGAATAACAACAACTGCAGCCCATTCCGTATCCCGACGTTCATGCTCAATAATCATGTTGTGTGAAATAAGACAACATTTAATTATTAGGTTCAAGTCAATGTCTTTCCAATACTTACATGGCGATCCGACAATTCTAAATTTCCCTTTTAGCACTCCAAAGACACACTTAACATCCTTCATTTTAGCCATTTGATACCTGTTGAATCTTACAAAGTCTAGATAACCCAATGTTCGAGTGTAAGCTTGTACAATAGTTGTCAATTTTGGGTAGATGCCGTCGACTAAGAAATAACCCATTTTATATTGGTGCACGTTGATGACATAATTGCATGGAGGGGTTATACCCTTGAGCATGTTATCAAAAATGGTGAGTGTGCCAACACATTCTAGTCGTTATTTGCCCCGGGCATTCCCAAAAAGGCATGCCAAAACCATAAATCATATGATGCCACCGCCTCTAACACCAGAAAACTGTACTTCTCTTTACCCAGGTATGTTCCTTGCCAACCTATCGGGCAATTCTTCCATGACCACTGCATACAATTAATACTACCTAGCATTCCAGGATATCCTAGCTCGACATTCTTGATAGACACATTTTAGTGTCTAAATTGTACCTTAGTTTCTATTAAGTTAGTATTCGATTTTGCAAATATTACGTGTTTTTATGCTTTTGTAGGTGCTCAAAAAGTGATAAAGGCACCCCAAGGACAAGTGTTATTTGGCACCCTAGAAGTGGATAAGGGGTACCCTCGAGTCAACTCGGTCAAATCGGGACAAATCGGGTCAAACCCGAGTCAAATCGGTCAACCCGAGTTGACCGAGTCAACTCAGCACGGGACCGATCTGAATTCGTCTGCATCAACTGGCCACTTTCAATTCGCGTGAGAAACAAGTTTTTGTTGCTTCCAGATTGTTCTAAACACTCATAGTTATCTCACGCAAGTCATAAACATCAAAAGATCCCGTAAAATCAGCTTGAAAATCATGTATTTGGCCGGAATCATGATTCGATTAAGATTGGGATTTGTGGGCAGTTCTAGAGAGTTCTATTAGGTTTAGAACTCTCTATAGGGTTTCTACTATCTATATAAACCAAGAGAATCCAAGAAAATCGAGGACGAAAACCGAGAGAAGAAATCAGAGAAATTCCGGCCACTTCCGGTCGCTGCCGGTGACCTGCTGCTGCTCCGGCCGGCGTGTTCTTCATCCACCATCACCGAAGAAGACGATCTTGTAACATCTATATAGTTGCATATCCAGTGTTACATTCTGCTCCTGTTGCCTATTCTTTCAAATCTTTGTTGCTTAGAATACTTTCTGTTACAGCTGAACCCTCTCTTGCAACATTTATAAACGTAGCTGTTCAGCTGTTGCACTGTTATTTCACCTTGTAATCAACTTTTTGAGCAATGAAAAGATCTTTTGAGCAAGTTTTCTTCACCATGGGATAAGTTTATTTACTGGGATGATGGATAAGGTATTTTTCTCAATTTTATGTGATTTAATTATTTTCTAATATTATTTATAATTCTTTTGTTATTAGAATTGCATAGTTTTAAATAGTAAAAACGGTTTTCTTTCAACAGTTGTGCTTTTGCTTGATGAATTATGCTTAGTTAATTAATTTTGATAGTCCATGCTTGTGATTTACCTCTGTTTGTTAGCATAACAAAACCAATTTTGGCAATTATTTGGGCTTCAATTAATTTAAAAAGAATTATCTGATTAATCACATAGGTTGTTAGAATTACCTGATTCCTGATTCCTGGTATTTTTAAAATTATTCAAAAATCATCTTTAGGTTATTTAGTCTTTTTCTTACTCCTGAAATTTTCTAGAGTTAATTAGAATCATTATTTTCTAAAATCATTACCTTCACAAGTTCGAGAATCGAACCTCTTTTTACCACTATATAAAATTACATCAATTCTCAGCTAGCAACCTCCTTACATCTTCAAGAGTAGGTTCGCGCAAGTATCTTGGTCCAAAATGATGGCATATTATGTTGCAAAATCTCTTCACGTAATAGTATGTTGTTATGGCTCCCATACGAGTGTAGTTGTCGATACTATCAACGGTTATAATTTTTCATAAACTTTTCATCACGGCTACTAATTTCGTATGTGGAGAATGCCCCATTACACTAGTTGCATCCGGACGTTGATGCCATTCTTCGTCCACTTCAAGTAATTTTCCTAACAATTTCTCAAATAATACTTCATCCATGCCTAGATGTTGTTTGAATTGTCTAGGAGTATAAACAGTTCCGGGAGTGAAATAATCATTCATCATTTTCCCATCATGCCACACTCGATCTCTGGTAAGTCGTGATTGTGTCTGCACTTCCCTAGGCACTGGTTGACGAATAATACGCCTACAAACATCCAATGTCATTAGCTGAAACAACATCGCGGTTTTTTCTTCATCATCACTTGAAGTATCCAAATCAATTCCGTATGTATGTCTCACATAGGCACGCATGAGACTCATATTGTACCTTTGTAACAACAATTTCAATTTTAATTTCTCAATACCCTACTTCAAATTGGGCCCAATCAACATTCAACACCAATAAAATAGTAACAATTTCATTTCAAATAGACATTTGATCTACAATACATCACAAAACAAGTAATAATCATGGACTTCATACTATATCTATGTTCTAATGGTGTTATTGAGTTGTCTACAGTGTAAATAATGAATCAAACATCAACAATTTCATAATTATCAAAAAAAAGAAAGATTTAGAACCCTAATGGTAGATTAACTTACCTTTGATGATTTTGTGGATGGATTCCGAAATAGGAATATGCAATAGAATCTCCAGTGAGTATGGAACAAACCTTTTAAATTTGACGCAACAAATCGACCTATAACACCTTAAAAATTAAAATGGGGTTAAAATGATTTGAGAGGGAAGGAGGAAGAAAGAAAATTAAGAATGTTTGAATGAAGAAAAATTCGGGCGTTTCTCTGTACAGGTATCCGTCTGGTCAAATCAACCAATTGATTGTGACGGATACCTAGTATCCATCTCGCACTATACTGACGGATACCAGGTATCCGTCTCAACAAATCGAACCATAGCTTTCCTCTATAATGGGACTTTTTGAATCCCTCTATGGTTTAACTATAATTAAACTATAGCCGAACAATAGCCTTCACCATAGTGCTTGGCCTAAGTAGTATTAAATATTGGGTAATTAGCCAACAAATCAAAGTATATATATATATATATATATATAAATCAGTAAATGCACAAATGTTTGTATGTTTTCTTTATCCAAATAAACATAAATGCATTTTGTTTGTTGCATACGCGTACGGGTTGATTGTTTTGACTTGTTTTCACATGTGTTGTTAATAAGACACAGACGGATACAAAAGGTGGTGGTGGGCTGGTACAGAACATGACACATTTTACAGCCCCATTAGTAGAAGAAAAAAACGGAAATCTCATATCATTGAGTATGAGTAGACCCCATCCCATCATGCCATCATCAACAAAAACGATAATAAATATCACGCCCTCGGGATGCAGCATTGCGCAGAATGTTCTTGTTACAGAACAAGGACGTCGCAGCAAAAACAGTGTTTCTTAGGACAAAAAAAAAAGGAAAAGCTGCAATTTCAGTATTCTAACCACTACTCAGCTCCAATTTTCTTTCTCTTTTCTTTCGGGAAAGAAAGAAAGAAACATAGAAGAAGAAGAGGAGAAGGAGGTATGTTTTTTTTCTTTTCTTTTTTGGTGCATAATCTACTAAGTTAGTTAGATTTTAATGTGTCTTGTTCGTTTTCCATGAGAAGATTTGTTAGTGTAGTTTTATTTTTCTTGTATTTTCATTAATGGCGAGCGGAAATTCCATATAAAGATGTTCTGAGTGAGGTTTAATTTGTTGATTCAATTCCTTCCTGCTACTACTATTAAGTGAGGTTTAATGGAAGTAATGTAACTAGACTATGTAAGTGAGGAGGGTTTTGTTCATTAAATTCCTTCCTGCTACTGCTATTAATGGAAGTATTAATGTAGCTTGATTTTCTGATGCTTTTACATAATTCTGTCTACCAACTATGTTGAGGATTATTATGATTTGCTTTCTAATCTATGCTTCTTGATTATCTTAATTCTGATTTTGTTCAAAGTGTTGGTTTCTGAATATCTCTACTTAACCACTTCCCATTACTAAGTATGTTGAGGATTATTATTATTTTTTCTTACTAATCTGTATTTAATGATTGTCTTTGAATTCTGATTTTGTTTGTTACTGAATCTCTCTACTTAACCACTTGTCAGTTCTCATTACTAATTATATGTTCAATTTCATTCATTCTTATCTAGTTTTTTTTTTAGATACTGTATTTTTAAAGCCCCTTTCCTTATTCTTTTCTTGTTTTTTCTCAGTGGAAATTAAGAAACCGCCATTTTCATATATTTTGAGCAATTGAAGCTGAATTCAGTCATATATAACTGCCCTCCTGATTTGTGTGAGAGAGGGAGGGCAAGATGAAGTTTGGAAAGGAATATTTGTCGCAAATGTTGCCTGAGTGGAAGGAAGCATACTTAGACTATAGATATCTCAAAACATTGTTGAAGGACATCCTCAAGTTCAAACGCAAGGAGGAGGAGAAAGGACAAACACAACAGAAATCGTTGGTTCGAGATTTGACATTGTACAGGTCTTTCAGTGGGTTACACAAACGAAAAAGTCATGATTTCAAAAATGGAGGAGATATTGAAGATCAATTTATAGTGGTCAAGGAAATGAAAGGAGCAGGAAACTCTAGTGTGAAATACGAGACTAAGTTCCTTATACCCTCTGAAGATGCAACTGACCAAGAAGTAGTTTTCTTTAACACACTTGATTATGAATTCAGCAAGGTTGATAAGTTCTACAAGGACAAGGTCGAGGAGGTTATGCATGAGGTAGCGTTGCTTAATAAACAAATGGATGCGCTAATTGCGCTACGGATCAAGGTCGAAAATCCAAGTCTTGATATGTCTGGTGCAGTGAGAGAGCTGGTGGCTGATGTTGCAAGCTTGGCTACTTCAACTGTTTCTAACCCAACCACCCCAAGAAGGCCAAGTAAGTGTCCATAGCATAGATAGAATTGATGCGACTGATTTAGTGCAATAACGGGTATAGCTATGGAATTTATTACTTTTCTATGTATGTCTATGTGCCATGTACAATGCCTCGGAGATTCTACATTGGTTAATCTGGAGAAACTTAAATTGAATTTGTAGTATTCTTGCTACCTAGTTGCGAAGCTGAACATTCGTATTCTAAATTGCAGGAAAAGAGCAAATGTTCGCAATACAAGAAGTGGGGACAGCAAATGAAGAAGATCTCGAGGACTCTAATAGAGGTCTAGTTGTTGATAAAAGTAATGGTGGCAATGACAACTTTAAACCAGCTCCCCTAGACATTCTTGAACATGTTAAAATCAACAATGAACCAGAAACTCCAAAGTCAACTATAAAAGCCATGCTCCTCAAGGATTCCAAAGATAAGAAGTTGAAATTTAACAGGACGCAGTTGAAAAAGGCTGAAGAGCAACTAAAGCAGGTTTTTATTGAATTCCACTGGAAGCTTCGCCAACTAAAACGTTATAGGTACATAACAAGCAGTAAATTGGCTTTCAGAATATTTCTGTACATAACTTTGTGTTAACATATTATTTTTACTGCTTAATGCACCAGCTTTATGAATCTGTTGGCACTGTCGAAGGTGATGAAGAAATATGACAAGGTCAGTACCTTTCATCAGTATATCAATGCTTTCATTATTAACGCAAATTGTGGCAAGGATTTCTACTGTCTGGTTAAGGCTTGTGTTTTACTTCCAATATTGCCTGCTTTCCCTGTCTGATGAAGAATATGTTTGTATTTGATTTGCGTCGGATTGATGTAGATTACGTTGAGGGGTGCATCAAAATCATACCTACGGGCAGTGGACAACTCTTACATTGGCAGCTCTGATGAGGTTCGTTCAAATGTGTCATTAATCAATTATAATGAGCGCAATTTGGTCAGTTTTATTATTAAATTAAATTAAATGCTTTATAAGGAAATCCCTCTTAAAAATGGAAAATCTTCTGAATACAAAAATTAAGAGCTCAAATTTCTATGTCAAAATTATTTTCCTTTCTGTATATGCTTGCCAAATTTCATCTTTCCTTCTTTATCTGGAAACATACTCTTAAATGTTGCACTCATTTTAATTTTTCTCTTAAAGATTGCCTCATTCTCTGTTTATTGGGTCTTCTTATATATGCATTTGGAGCACAAAATCTGCTTATGGATGCATTTTGTATCACACGTGTCACCTTGAAAAAACTCTAAACTTAGTTCCATATTCAATGATTTAGCTGTTTGACAGATCTCAGGTCTGTATGGTTTAAAACTGTCACAAATTCAGTAATGGTTTTATGTGCAGTATCTTATGTGCTAGTGTCACTTCACAGATTACTGCGGTTCTAGAGAGAGTGGAGGCCACCTTTGTCAAGCACTTCTGTAACTCAAACCGCAGAAAAGGGATGAAATCCCTGAGGCCAACAGCGAAAAAGGGAAAGCACAAAACAACATTCCTACTAGGTAAATTGAACCTGTTCACCATGAATTAAATTTTCACAACTGAGTTGATTTTATTTAACTTCTGGCTCTGCATTTAGGCTAAGTAAAGACTATTGGTGTGTGCTATTGTTGTATTTTTTTAGGCGTTAACTAAACACTTTTATTCAGGATATTTCGCTGGCTGTACAACAGCTCTTTTAGTAGCTCTTGTTTTGGTTATTAATGCGAGGAAGCTTGTGAATAAGGAAGGAAGTACTCAGTACATGGAAAACATATTTCCACTTTATAGGCAAGTGAAAACATCGATGACTTTTTTCTCTCTTTCTTCTTCAATTCTTTTAAGTATTCGGCCTTTTCTGTATCGTCGCTTACTATATCAGCGCATTACCCTGTTTAAATGAATGATTCGTATTTTTTTTTCTTCAGTTTATTTGCATATATCATCCTGCATATGCTCATGTATGCCGTGAACATATACTTCTGGAGATGTTACCGAGTCAACTATCCGTTTATATTCGGTTTCAAGCAAGGGACTGAGTTGGGATACCGAGAAGTCTTTCTACTCAGTGCTGGTCTGACATTACTTTCACTGGCTGGTGTCCTTGCAAACTTGGACATGGAGATGGATCCACGCAGCCAAAGCTATCAGACAGTCACCGAATTAGTTCCCTTGGGATTAGTTACTGTAAGATTTTGAAAGCAGATGACTCTCCTCTTAAAGCAAGAACTAGGGATTTGCAATAGATGGCATAACCAATCACCTTTTCTTTGTGTTTTATCTGCAGCTCGTACTTGGCATAGCATTTTTCCCCTTCGACATTATATATCGTTCAGGTCGTTTTTTCTTTATCAAATCAATATGGCGCTGTATTTGTGCTCCTTTTTACAAGGTAAATAATCCATTAAAACAAAAACTGCAGGCTAAACCGACAGCTGAGATTGTTTTATAGTTTTAAATTTCTGCTTTCTCAGGTTACGCTCATTGACTTTTTCTTGGCAGACCAACTTACTAGCCAGGTATTTATTATGCAAATCTTTGTTGCTGGATAGCAAAAAATATATTAAAAATTGCATTCCCTCCACAAACTAACTAGTGTGTAACAATCACATATCAGGTCCAGGCCTTCAGGAGTCTTGAGTTCTATATTTGCTACTATGGTTGGGGAGAGTTTACAAAGAGACAGAACAATTGTCGCCAGAGTGCCGTCTATAATTCTTTCTATTTCATTGTAGCAGTTCTCCCGTACTGGTCTCGGTTGCTCCAGGTAGTACCAAAATTTCATCTTGTGTTGTACATTTTTTGACAGATATTTAAGTGTATTCTTAATAGAAATTTAGGCTATGGGACCATATGCAAGTCTATTATAGTTTTAAAGGCACCAATTCTTAACTGTTAGCCTATAGGACCACCACATTGGCACCAAACCTTTTAAATGTTTTTTTAAGAAAAACAAGTTTTTAGGTACTTGTTGCAAATTCAACTGGGCATCAATCTTTAGCTAGTATGAAAACAGTAGTAACAAACCATACTGTACTATGATGTGAACTCAGTTTTGCATCGATTTTTAAGACGCAGACCATACAAAACTATGGTGCTTAACATCAATCTTCTGTTCCTTTACGTGCATTATTTGGGTTCAACCCCATGTCCCCATCAAACTATTAACCCTGTTAGTATGTGGTTTGATATAGTGTCTCCGCCGGTGGGTTGAAGAGAAAGATGTGTCTCAGGCACACAACGGTTTAAAATACCTCCTGACAATAATTGCAGTCCTAATGAGGACAGCGTTCGATTTAAAGAAGGGAACGAGCTGGAGAGCATTAGCTATAGTTAGCTCTGCCATTGCTGCAATCATGAGTACTTATTGGGACATCGTCAAGGATTGGGGGCTTCTTCAACGGCATTCAAAGAACCCTTGGTTGAGAGACAAACTTCTCATATCACACACTAGCGTCTACTTCATAGCCATGGTATGTATGTATCTTATCATTAATTAAGCCACGACATTGTATCATCTTTTTAAATTCGAGATTCTCAAACCTTCAAAATTTTCTTCATTACAATGCAGGTGCTTGATGTTATTCTAAGACTTGCTTGGCTGCAATCCGTTGTGAACTTCCATGTGACATTCTTGCATCAAACAGCCTTTACCACTGTAGTAGCGTGTCTAGAGATTCTCCGTCGAGGGATGTGGAATTTCTTCAGGTATGTTGCCATTGTCTCATTGACCACGTAACACTGAACCACGGAATGAGAATATGGGTTGGTGTGGTCCATATAATTTCGCGTTTCTTAAGTGAAATACAAATTATGAGATTACTTGACATGGCACGAGGACATCAGCTGCCACATCCATGTCATGTGACCTGATAAAATGTTGCATATATATAGCTTCTTACTTTTCAGTAAATTTATTACAAAATTAACATTTCACCAAGCCGCTAACTGGGTGCTTTGAATGAATCAGGTTGGAGAACGAGCACTTGAACAATGTGGGGAAGTTCCGTGCATTCAAGTCAGTTCCACTCCCTTTTAATTACTATGATGAAGATAGTAACAAGGATGACTAGAAAATTAACAGATGAAACGTTACAACATTTGAAAACCTAGGAGACAACCGAGTGACACCCCAGCTTTTCATTTTTAGGTGACTTATATATCTATCATCGAGCAAACTGAGGTCGATATCTTTTCGATCCATCGAACCCTGTATGGGGATTGATTACAAGATACTACCAAGCTTATTTAGCCAATGCAGATGAAAGACTAGGAATTCAAGTCAGGGTCTTTGATACTGGAGCTGGCCCGTTTCAACATGCTTTAGATCAAATGTTAGCCTTTGCACAAAAAGACAAATTACTTCCAGAAGTTAACAAACGCGTACTAATTTTTCACCCCATTGGAAACCAGAAGTCTATAAAGCCCGTTCTACTCTGAGAATATAAGAAACATGTATTTGCAATACCCAGCGGGCCAGCGGTGAATGGTGAAGTTATCAGTATTTACCAGCCAAATAGAACTTTAATACGAACAGCAGAAATATTTTGAGTTTAACTGATAAGTTGATAACAAGTTCTTGGTCGACATTTGGATACGTGGCGCAAACTCTTGGTGGATTGACGCCATGGATTCTTAAGAAACCTGAAAACGAAAATGTTCCTGATCCCCCTTTGTCCCGTGACTTGTAATGGATCCTTGTTTCCATGCACCCCCATTTTACGATTGCAAAGCAACAACAGGGACTGATACAGGCGAGAGATTGTTCCTCATGTGAGACACTGTCGGACATGACCTGGGGTCTTAGATTGGTTGAGAGGAACAAATTGTAACTTCAGCATGGATGAATATTCTTGTTATCACATGTAAGTGTTCTTTAGTAGAAAGAGAGGAGTAGGAATTATGATACTTAGATTTGTTTGTATCTATACATTATCTGTTTGTCAAAGAATATTAGAAGGTTTATTGCTGTAGAGAGTGTAACTTGCTCTTCTGTAATGATCAGTTAGAATCTAGTTTTCATAATATCATGCAGTGCCAATTTGCCAGGGCATTTTGGCTTGGAATATCTGCTTCTCTATAGAGTGTATGATACCTTGGTTTCAGAACCCTCAAGCTATTGAATTTTAGCACAACGACTTAATTCATAAAGCTGGTATCACTCTTTGGCGGTTATAGAAAACTAGACGCATAGAAGTCTTTGAAAAGAATAATATTACTTCTACATATCTGTCATGCATGCTTCAAGGTCAAATAGGTGTGCGCTCGAGGACTTTGCAACATTTTCTGGTATTTGGAAGGAACCACAATCCAAGGAATTTTGGAAGCAGATATAGGGGTATTTGGGCAGCAGAAGCAGAAATCAAACTCAGAAATTAGTAGCAAAACGCATGAAAGACTAAAAAGTAATCCTTTTCATAAGGCCACTATGAAGTAAATCATATGACTCCTTATCCATATAATTCTAGTAATGGCCAAAACATCCTTAATTAAAAGTTAAATAAATGATTGTTAGTTGTAGATTAGATTAGTTAGATAAGATAAAACATTTGAGTTAGATTTAGTGTTGGGAAAAGGAGAAGAAGAGTTTTGAGAAAAAAAGTTTGAAACCTAGATTTGGTGATTCTAAGTTCAAAATGAGTGATGCTAGTGCAAACTCAGAGGAATTCGAACCTTTAGATCGTAGAGTGAACAAAGTATTCGTTAATCTTCACAACGATCCAATGATGGATGATTTGCTAGATGGTGAATATTTTCTTCCCCAAACCCAATCTCAATCTCAAAATGAGGGATTTTACGAGATAAACGAGGTTCACAATGAAGAATATGAAGATTGTAACGTTTGTTATACTCAATTATACTTGTTAAAAAAAATTGTTGCTTGAATTGGCTCAAATTTGGTGAAAATGTGAACTTTTATAGCTGAGATCCGACTAGGTCGTTCAAAGTTCGGCTAGGAAATGAAGAACATATAGCCGAACTTTGATTTCATGGAGTTTTGGACTAAGTTCGGCTACCTAATCGAAGAACTCCTAATGTTCGACTAGTTTAGGTTGAACCAATGTAAAGTTCGGCCAGTTCGATCCCAAAAAATTTCTAGCCAAACTCTTAGTTATAAAATAGCGTGAACTTTAAGTAGAAAGTTCGGAAATTTATGGAAGTTAATTTCCTAGCCGAACTTGAATGTTTGGTTCATACCGGATATATCGACCTTGCCGAACTCGTGTGCTCGGTTGAATGTAAAGTTATATTCTCAGCCGAACTTTGTAGATTTTCTTTGTCGAAATTAGCATTGTCATATTTTTTTGTAGGTTCATAAACATAACTTAAACATAATACTGTCTAAACATATACGTTCATCACTTACTACATGTTGTTTAAAATATTTAAAAACACCTAGCAACAACGAAATAAAAAGCAACATATACATTCATAGTTATCAACCAAATCGAGCTCGTCCAATTCTTCCACTCCTTGTTACTCTCGACTTCTTAACACCAATTTTTACTCTTCTCTTCTTCTCCTTAGCCTCATCACCACCTCCCTTCTTCTTCTCCTCAGCTTCATTGTAGCATGGGTTCACGCCTTCAAAGTCGCATTCCCTGAAAAAGAATCTCAGATCAAAATCCGGATCAATCTTCATCATTTGAGGAATGTCTTCTTCCTATGATTCAACTTCAATGTAGTTGAGGGGATTGTCAGCACTGTTCCAAGGACTCTCAGGATCGTTCATCATTTCTACCCATTTCAGATCATTCTTTATCATTTCATATATTTCTTCTGGAGTTACTGGTGATAGTAAATTGAGAAGAGGATTCGAACGAGTAGTAGCCTTTTCCTTTTCTTTTCCCTTTACCTTCTTTCGGAGCCTAAATAATAAATTTTCTCTATAAAAATTAAACCACAATTAATGTAAAGTTCGGTTAGGAATGTCTATTATTGAATAAACCGAACAAAAAGTTCGGTTAAGAATCTAAATATTTGGCTAGCATACATCCAAAGATCCCTAAAAACAATGTAATGTTCGGTTGGAAAAAAATATTTGAAACCTGACTGAATATTTTGTTCCCATAGTGGGACTAAAAAGTTCGGTTGGAAATTTATATTATCGGTCTAACCGAACTCCAATTTATTTTACTAAACAAAAAAGTTCGGTTCAAAAGTATTGACAAACTAAAAATTCGGCTAGACCCTAATTTCTTTTCTCAACCAAACTGTTCTTGGTCTTCATCCTAACAAAAAGTTCGACTGACAAGATTTGGCGATCATAACCGAACTTTTCACTGCTACTATTTTTTCAACACTAATTTTCATAATGTTAAGTCGAAATAACAATAAAAAAACGCATAAAAATGAAGGGGTTTGTTGGAAATTACCTTGTAATATTATTACTGGAACATTCAGCCTTTGGTTCTCTCGTTTGGGTCTCGATCTTGCCTCCACCATCGACAACCGACTTTTCAATTTGTGGTACAAGTTCTTGAATCACTTCATCAATCAATTCTTTTACAATTTGTGCAAGACCATGGTTCTGTTGAGCCATTGGAATAGACAATAAGATTAGTGGAAGATTTAATTAGGTCAAAAATAAAAAAGAAGATTTAATTTGATTATGAAAGTTGAAGAGGAAAAAAAAGGAGAACTTAGATTATATTAGGATTAGTTTAATAAAGGGTAACTTAGATTTTTTCTTCTATTAGAACATTCCTTAATTTTATAGGACGGATGATCTAAACATAAAAGGTCCCCTTCAATTCCAAAGGGTCCAAAAAAAAAAAAGTCGTTCTAAATAAAACATAATGAATAATACTGGGCCTGGCCTGTGGTTAGATATAAATTCTAGCAAAAAGAAGTCGCATGTCAGTGTGGAAAGACGTTGGAGAGTAAGCACCAGGATGGTGAGTGAGACCTTTGCAGAGTTCTAACCACCAGTTGCACCCGAAATCGCGTGATTCATCATTTCATAAATTAAAAAAGAAGGACACGTCTGATTAGAGTAAGCATACATTAATGCTGTTTGGTCCACCAGTTTCTGTTGGGATTTACACTTTTAACTAACCACTGGGTAGCGCAGCAGTAAATTAGGAAAAGAAATTGCAACGTGGCAGGCATTGGTTCTTGTTGATATAAGAGTTTATACAAGTTTCTGACTTTCTTCAACATTTTTTTTTGGCCAGTTTAAATTGGGATCTACGAAAATTATTTTGGCCTTACAACTAAAAAATAAAATAAGGTTATTATGAAATAAATATCAAAATCTTTTATCCAACTATTTATGTTAACAACTAATATGTTTAATTAGTGTTAATTAATCGTGTTAGTTATAAATTAATTATTTTATTTGTGAAATTAATTGTTGTCAATGAATAATCAAAACATAAAAAAATTGAGAAATTTTGATTTTTTTTCTAAAAACATCAACCAAGACGATTTTAGGTTGATGTTCTTCATTGACGAAGAACATGAGGAATCGGCGTATACAGGTGCTCATATCGAGCAATTTTTTGCCCTGAATCGGTGGATGTTCATGTACTTATCCACCGATTCTAAAACCTCAATAACAAGAGTTTTCTGTACATTTTTATCCACCGATTCTAAAACCTTCAAGTGCATGAATATCCACCGAATCTGGACAAAAAATCGGTCGACATGAGCACCCATATACGCAGATTCTTGATGTTTTTCGTCAACGAAGATCATCAACCTAGAATCGGCTTACGAGGGCATGAACATCCACCCATTCTTGGTTGATGTTCTTCATTGACGAAGAATATCAAGAACAATCGGCCATCATGTGAGTGCCTTATTACCCATTTGTTCTTGAACCCAAAAAATTTCCAAATTTTTTGAAAATTTTCGAATAAAAAAAAAAATTAATTTGAAAAACAAAAAGATTCTAATTTTTGATTGATTTTGAGGGAAATATAAATAGATTGGAAGTACTAAAGATAAGGATATAAATATTTTAACTAGTGAGGGAAATTTAGTAGTTTTACCCTTTTTAGACACCCCTTATCCCTTCACCTAGCTGAAAGTAAAATTGGATAGGACCAAAATAATTTCCGTAGGCCCCAATTTAACCAGGTTTTTTGGAAAGTTTACTTGTTTTCTATTTTTAGTCTTTAGGATGTCTTAACATTGCAATAGGGCAAGCATTGATTGTCGATATACTAAGAGTTTATACAATTTTAATGTAAACGTGCATTAACATTGCCCAAAATTTTAGTATATATACCTCCATCTCTAATATAAAGATAAAATTTTAGTATATATACCTCCATCTCTAATATAAAGATGAAATTAGTCTAATCTCTTGGATTAAGAAGTTTTTTTGATTTTATAAATATTCTTTCCCGTTTTATCCCTTATTCTATTCCCAACAGTAAAAACATTAAGTTAATTGTGATGATTTTCAAGTATCATAAATAAGGGAATATATGAGAAAAACCATCTTGAAATTAGAATTCCACCTATTTAATAGGACAACAAAAATTCAAAACTCCACCTTTATAAATGGTACTGAAGGAGTAGATATCATTAAACCAGATTATATGTTTGTTCGTCCACCGTATTTTTGTTTCACAATAATTTATTAATATTATTAAAAAGTTATGTTCGTAATTAATATATATAAAAATATTGTTGATTTCGTAACGTATATGTATCCTGATTTTCTTATAATCTATCGCATTTCATATCTGTATGTGTTGTGTCCGTGTGCTCCCTCACTGGACCATAAAACTTTAACCCTTTTGTCATAATAATAAAAACTTTAACCCTTTTTTAGTCAGACCATAAAATCAAAGTGCTATTTATTATTGTGAACGTGGGATTGGACGATGATAGAGTAGAGACATACACATACATCCCTATCCCCCTCCCTAACTAATCAATTGGCGTGTAATCGTATCTATTAAGTATCCCACTTCTTAATTATCACTATCTTTCTTGCCTTTAAAACGTGCAAGGGGAGGAAAAATAATTTTTTTTTCAATTTTGACTTTCAGAGAGACCTCAGCCGTCAGATGGTCTGACTAAAAAATATAGACCGTTGGATATATCTTAGAAAAAATTCAGCCGTCGGATAGATTTCCGTGTGGATGTTAAATTTGGGCCCTTTGTGTTAGCGGCGCTTATAACTGTTGCTAAAATGTGGTAAAAACTTTTCGTCGCAAAAAATTAACAACTAAAACTTTCGTGGCTGATTCGATCCTTATCACATTCCATACATAGACACCTTCCCTCTACAATTACATGTGGATTAGGAACCTTTATTTCCGTTGTATAAAGACTATTATAAAAAACGTTGTTAAAAATATTTGGAACAGAAATAAACGTCTTAAAAATGTGACAAAAAATCTACCCCTACAACTCCTTTGGTGTGTGGAATTTCGACGATCAAAGCGCGTGCAAATAATATTGAAATTGAATATTGGATAAGCAAACAAATTAAATAAAGTACAGTCAAAGATAGGAGTTATATAAATGGCATAGATAATGTTTGCATGTGTTTCGTCCATATATTCTGGTTGTTTTGTTTTGACTTTTATCGTCTTCTAAGGGCATTCACGATGGAGCGATTAAACCCATCGATCAAAGATCAAAAAATTTGATCTTTGATCCGGGGTAAGAATAGCGGGAGATGATCAGGAGAGAAACTAGCATGTCGTTTGGTGGTAAGCGAGGTCCTATTCTCTAGCTTGGAAAAACGGACGAGACATTAACACTTCGCCTTGTAGAAGCGAGATTGTGGTCTCCCGCCTGGAAAAAAAATATACAGGCGAGATCTTAAAATCTCGCCCACTCCCCAAGCGGTATCCCATTATTTCGCCCTGTTTTAAAATTATCATACAAGCACAACTTTAGTATCTCGCCTGTGATTTCAAATTTTGGACGGTATGTCAGCACCTCGCTTATGTGTAGGCGATCCTCTAGGGTATCGTCTGGTGAAGCGGAATTTTAGTATCTCGCTTGAGCTGGCAAAATGTCAACTCTTCGCCCGTATTTTTAAGCGAGATTCTGGAAAATCGTTCGGTTACAGGCGAGAGCTTATGATTTCGCGCGACTATAATTTTTAGTCGTCGATCAACGACGAAATTTAATCTGGAACAGTAATTTTTCTCGATTATAAACTATATTTGATCGACGACTGTGGTTGCATTTCGTCGACTATCGATCAAATTTAATCTTTGATCGTCAAAATAATCGACGATTGTAGATGCTCTAATAAGACACAAAAATGTAAAAGGTGATAGTGGGCTGGTAGAGGTGTGTGTTTGTTTGTTTGTCATTAATATTATAAAGCCTATTTACAGCCTCAGAAGAAAAAATAGAGGGAAATCTCACAGCTCACCAGTGAGCAGAATAGACCCATCACACCCATGCATCAAGGTTTTTAAATCATAATTCGTTTTTT
The DNA here is from genome assembly GCA_023531435.1 of Papaver californicum. Lineage (NCBI taxonomy): Eukaryota > Viridiplantae > Streptophyta > Magnoliopsida > Ranunculales > Papaveraceae > Papaver > Papaver californicum. The sequence goes on from JAJJMC010028590.1 coordinate 81,789, forward strand.
ATTTTTAAGAAACAATTCGTATATTAGATTGACAGAAAATTCTAACAATATATTATAATAATTTTATATATAAATATTGAATTCTGATGTCAAAATTATTAATAAATAAAAAAATTAAAGAGTATCACCAAAAAAAAAGTACAGTGGTTTAAATGTCAACACTGTTTTACAAGAGGTCCAAGGTTTAAAACTTAATAGACAAAAAGCCTATTCATAAAGATCTATAAAAACACCATATTTTTCAAAAATGGTATAAAAATTCCAATTTTTTTAAAATATGTAAATTATATCAATTTGGACATGAACTAAATGTTCGAAAATATCCAGACTTCTACGATAAAAATATCAAGATGATGCTCAAATGATTGCCACCGGGTTTAATCCTCTCAAGTAAAACAATGAATGGTAGAAAGATACTAGTTAATCAGATGTTGCTGAAGAACATAATTCTTGTTTCTCTGTGATTTTAGTTTTTAGATTTAGTATGTTGTTTTTGTTTGTTTTCTTTTTATATTTATCTATTTCCCATTTCTTTTTCCTACATACTTTGACTGCAATCTTTTAAAACATATCATTACTTGAACTTTAATGAATCACTAATATGGTGTTTGCAGGTTAGGTTCTCTTGTTCATGGATAGTCTCCAGTTTTGGACCTTTGCTTTTAGTTTTTGATTCCTCCACAGGACAATTTTTTTCACATCCTGCAGTTTTGTCTAACAATGCAGTTTTGCAACTCAACAACTATACATTGATATCCCAAAGTATGATCAAGATGAATTATCATTATCCACTATTTAATCATGTTTATGATCCCATAAATCACAATTCGAGTTCACAAGTTCAAAAAGATCTTTCTCTTTGATTCGAAAAATTCAAACTCAATTGATTCCCTCCAATCCCGTCCTAATTTTTAGGAGTTACCTTTTTCTCATGGATTTTTACCATTTGACTAGCTAGCCATGATTTTCTCTTCAATACCAATCTTTTCAAGCTGTATAGTTATCTGCTCCTTTATACCAGGCAACTATAGGGAAAAATATGTTTGTGTTCAAGTTCAACAATAAAAATGAAGTGAAGGAAATTATCAAGAAATCTCTCTGGATTATTAAAATCCATCTCCTTGCTCTACAAGAATATACTACAAAAATTGCTGCAGAAGACTGGGTTTTTACTAAACAAGAATGGAATGTTCAATTCAAACAAATCCTTTTAGAACATCATTCAGTAGCTGTTATTGATGAAGCTATCGAAGACCTGGGTAAAAAGGTTTCAACTGAACCAAAAAGTTGCAGGCCAAAATTTGGTAATATGATAAAAACTAGGATTGAAATGGATCTTAAGAAACCATTGAAAAGAGGTGAGTGGTGGAACACTAATGCATGATATGTCACTTGGATCATATATCATTGGGTTAAGCAGCCACACAAGCTATGCAACCGTTGTTATATTATTGAGCATGATGATGATAATTGTGTTGAAGTTACGGAAATGCTTGGGTTGAGATCCATGACTACTGAAGAGTATGAAAATCATTGTAGGGAACAAGATGAGATAGATGCAGCTGTTACCCCCGTTGAGAGTTTTAAACAAAATGAGACTGAGTCTGACCCTGAAGAAACCAGAAACAACGAAAGGCCTAGAAATCAACAAGACTCAACCATGGCAAGCTCTTTATCTTTTGAAAACTATATCTTATCTGTTCATGGCCTTGAAAATAATGGAAATGATATTGAAATCTTGAACTATACTTACACAGAGACTATGGAAGGTTTTGATATAGATGTTAATGAGGAGTTGGCTGATAATCCAAATGAGAGCTACCCCAACGAACAACAGAATAATGCAAACATGGTAATTTCTTGCACTTCAATCTTATTTTATTATTTTCAAAATCATTCAGTATTTTTCTCTCATATTTTTATCCAACTGAATATTGCTTTTTTATCTCAGTATCATTACTCTTGTCTGCGCTCTTATCTAAGTGTTTTCCTTACTCACTCTTATATCTACATTACTGCTCATAAAATGAAAGTTCTCTCCTGGAATTGCTAGGGTTTTTGCTCTAGGAACACTAGAGACCATCTTATGCATTTAAATCTTATTCATAGTCCAGACATTATCTTTTTGTCTAAAACAAAGATTAGTGATAATAAAATTATTCAGTTTAATTGATTTTTATTCATTGCATCTGAGCGTTTAATTTGGAGAATTGAATCTTCTCCTCATCACAGGACCACCTACTAATTTTAATGTCAGTACCATCCTGTTTCCATGACAATGGTTTCCGATATGACATCCATTCTTTGTCTGGGTGAAAAATATCTGAATAATCATCGATATTTAGGGATGCACATGGTACCGTCCGGTTCGGTTATTGAGCCAACCAAAATCGAAACCGAATACTTCGGTTTACTGATTTTAAAAACCGAATGTTACCATTAACAAAGTCGTTTCGGTTCGGTTCGGTTTTATACCGACGCGGTTCGGTTCTACACCGGCCGGTTATGGTAAACCGGAAATGTTAAAAAAAATTACTCATTTCTGTGAGTCCCACAAATTCACAAATCTAACAGTAAACTTTTTTACAAAAAACTGTCATTCTCAAGTAACTGACAGTGACAATGATAAACCTCACATATATAAATTGTTTGTTATTACAATTTTAACTAAACTAAAAGTTCTAACATACATTGTATATGTATCAAAAGTTCTAGTAAGCACTTTCTGAACAGAAGGAAAAACTGCATTAGATATTGAACCAATATCTAATAGTACAAACTAAGAAAAACTGCATTCATGAATAGTCTCAGTGAAAATGTGTTGCCTCCAGTGCCTTGGCTTTTACAGTGATCACACTAGTCTGTAACTGTAAGCGCATATGAAAGCAAGGAGTTTAATGACCTCTGCAACAAAACGTGCACAAATGACTTCCAAACTGAGATAACTATTGGCTATGTTCTTTTCTTCCTATTACAAGTTTAAATTTCAGAAAATTAGTTACCTGCCACATTGGGATCAATCTTCATCTATGTCAATATGGATGAACGTGGAATTAGCAAGAGAACCTAAAAAGTCTACAAGGGTCAAGTCCATAAACAAAGCTGGATTAGATGGATTAGCAACCAAGTCCATAAACAGAGCTGGTGTGACATGACGACAGCTATCAAGGGTCAAGTTCAGATGCATCTTATGAGTTTGTTTATCCAATCAATTCTTCTTGATTCTCAAATCAAAGGAAATTCACAAAAATTCAAAGCATATAGACTAGTGTCATACTAGTGCATTTCAAAACAATATGGATAATTAACATGCCGACGATAAGTCTAAACACGACAAAAAACAATGAACAAAAAATATAAATAATGTAATACCTGAGTTGACATCTTCGGAATCATTCGTTCCTAAGGTAGAAGGATCAAAACCAATTGGCGTCTGTAACCAGCTTTGCGTGCAAATCAACGCCTCAACTGTTTAGGTAGTAATGAACTCCAGAATGGATTAATAACGCGTCTTCCCGTGCTAAAGGTATATTCAGATGCAACGGAAGAGACTGGTATGACTAGTACATCCCTTGTCATGTGTGACAATATGGTATACCTAGTGGAATTGGTCTTCCACCAACTTAATATATCGAATTGAGGTGTTCTTGGTTCACGTTTCTCTGCTAGATAATCAACCAACTCTGTCTTCCCTTCAACAACACCTTCCTCCCCATCTTATCTTGCTTTCTGCTAGAAGACTAGCCAAGTCAGAATCTTCGTCATCGGTAACTTCGGAGGATTGAGTAACGTCATCACCAATAGTTGTAACACTTGATGCATTTTCATCATTTGAATAAAGAGACTTTTACTCTTCGAAAAGATCCTCAAAATTAGTTCTCACATAAGTTGATAATGTATGACGCAATGACGCACCCGTGATACATAACTTATCAAGAAAAATATTCAAACCCTTTTCTTTTTCTCGTGGATCAAGCAAAACAACAATGAACATGAGAGAGTTCATTTTTTCAAATTTCCCCCAATAATTATTATACTTTTCTCACATTCTAAGGCCCATGCTAGAGAGAAATGGGTCTCGACTTGTTCATTTTTAGATGAATGACACTTACGTTAAACAAGAATTCATGTGAAGTAACACGTGTAGAGTAGGAAAACGTGACAGTAGAATCATAAAATACATTTAGGAATTTCAAAAAGGCCCTTGCATATGCCCAATCTTCCAAATATGGAGCATGTACAAGAGTAGGAGGAGGGGCCTTCTTCTTGCCTTTCTTTTGAGTAGTTGAAGAATCATCATCAGCATCGGAATATAAGTTTCATCAATATTAACAGCATCAACAACGACATCAGTAGAAGCATAAAAATTGGAGGAATGGTACTTTCGTTGAAACAAAATATTTTTTTTGAAATGCTTATCATCCCGCGCTATCCTATCAAAATATTTTGATCTCCAACTGCACTTGTATCTCCAACTGCACTCTGAATTGCACCCTCTGTAGCTGAGCGTTTATTAGGTGGAGGTGGAGGTGGCCACATTGCATTAGGAGAAACATATGCCTGCCAAGAAATTTGTGTATGGATTTGAAATACAGATTTACACTAACTCAAATCAACAGCTCCAACATATTACATATCATATCGTTTACAGTAAGAAAAACAAAAGTTAAATTTTGTGTATAACTAAGCAAGTAGAGAATCTTATTGAAGGTGTTGAATTAGATTCGTGCATGATCAGAAATCAAATAGACTTATAAACTGCAAGTCTGCAATATGAGAAAGTTGGCATTAACTAAGTCAAACGTGGATATTAACATGATCAGTTCAGACTAACGCTAGTCTGCCTGCTTTGAGCAACAAGAGAAGTAGAGGAGAAATGGAAGAGAGCATGGCAGCAGTCCTTAATAATTTATCCATGAACATTAAACAAAAATATAAATACAAGTATATTTCATTATCAAAGCAAAAATTTCAGAAAAAGTTCATGGTTAGCTTTCCTTGCTCATTTACTCTCTTTTATACAAAAAGATCAAAAATAACCTTTACCCAGTTTATATTAGTAACTAAATTAAACTAACTAGCTCTAATTTTCAACACTCCCCAATTATTTTTAATTTTGTAAAACCCTAATTTTCACATTTATCACATTCTAACATATAATATCATAATCAAAGAACAATAGGGATATAATATGATACACCGTACCTATTGAGTTAACAATACTCAGTGATTTTTTCCTCCCTAGCTTCTAGGGTTCCATAGGTGTGGTGGTGATTGTTCTTAGAAGTTAGAATTTGTTAAACTTGATAGGAAAGAAGAATAAGAATAAAAATAATAAGAAGAAGAAGAAGAAAAAGAAGATCGTGATGGATTGTGGTGTGGTGTGCTCCCCTACCTCTGCTAGGTGAAACAAATGGATTTGAATGAGAAATATCTAGGAATTCCATTTTTTATTAGTAAGAATAAGAGAATCCCTTTCTATATTCTTGTTGAGAAAATAGAGAAGAGATTATCTAAATGGAGGGAATCTAACTTATCACAAGCTGGTAGAGGAGTTATGATTAAGAATGCCCTTAATGCAGTTCCCATTCATCATATGGTGTCTTTTAAACTGCCGAGCACAACCATTAGTAACATGAATTCAGTTCAACAAAAATTCTGTAGAAGGAAAAAAAAATAACAAAGGTGGCCATATTATAGGTTGTTATCATGTTTGTAAACACAAACAAGATGGAGGATTAGGGTTCAGAGATCTTCACCTATTTAATAGAGCTTTGCTTGCAAAAACAGCTTGGAGGTTATGTACAAGAACTGAGGAAGTGTGGGTTAAAGCACTTGCTGCCAAATACTTCACAAACGGAGACCCATTTACTGGGGTTGTGAAACAAGACTCCTCCTGGTATTCGAGAAGCATACAATCTGAACTGCAATTTGTCAAAGCCAACATCGCTTGAAAGCTTGGTGATGGAAAGAGAGTTAAAATCTGGTTTGATGAGTGGGTTCTAGCTCTTCCATCTCCTCCCATGCCAAAACTGAATGCTACTGCTCCTCACAGGTTCACCTATGTTTCAGAACTTTTCATTGATGGAACTGATCATTGGAATATCCAACTTTTAAGCGAGTTATTTCCTGTAACAACAATCTCTAAGGTTTGTAGTATACAAATATTCACTCAGCATCAAGACTGCCTAATATGGAAACTTGAGAAATCAGGTCAATTCTCGGTGAAATCAACTTACAGGAAACTTTATAAAGAAAAACATTCATCTCTTACTTCTGCAACTATGAAAAAGATTTGGTTCCGCCTTTGGAAGTTGCCTGTGATTCCTAGAATAAAGAAATTTCTTTGGAAGTGTTTGAAGGATATACTTCCAACAAGATTGAGACTGTCTCGAATGATTAGAGATATTGAGAAGACCTACCCCTTTTGTAACTCAGTTGATGAATCTGACACACATTTTTTCTAAACTGTGGATTCTCACGTACAATTTGGTTTTCTGCAGGTGGTATTCGAAGTGATTCTAGAATCACCATGACTTAGTTTATTATGAGTTGGTTTGACAGCAGCCAACATAATTTTATCTCAGGTTTGGAGATAACTAAAAGAGCTACAATTACTTGGACTATTTGGGGTGAAAGATGTGCGAAAGTTCACCAAAATACTATGTCTAACTTGGTCTCCGCCTGTGCATGATACACCAAAACTCTAACCATACTAGAAATACATTAACTTGGTCTCCGCCTGTGCATGATACACTAACTATAAACTGTGATGGATCTTTTCTTGATACCTCTATACATGGTGGGATTGGTCTGACCTTGCGTAATTTTGCAGGTGAATGCAAGGGAGTGAAATGTATCTTCATTGAAGATGCAGTTAACTCTGAGCAAGTGGAGGGACTCGCTATTTGGGAAGCTATCAAATGGGCAAAGAGGCTAAAGCTGGGAAAACTAAATTTTCAGTCTGACTCGAAATCTATTATTGAAGATGTTACCAAAGGGAATTTTAATATTACCTGGGAAGTCCATCATTGTCTAATGGAAGTCATTACTACCTTTCAAGAATGCAAAGATTGGAAATGCTATTTCATTCCATAAGAAGAAAATAAAGTAGCAGACATATTATCTAAAAGTGCACGTATTAGGAAATTTAATAATGAATGGAGTTTACAACCTCCTAATTGTATTCGATCTTAGTTGCTACAAGACGTTACAGATGTAACAAGTTCTTAATGCAATAAAAATCTTCTTTCGTAAAAATAAAATAAAATAAAATAAAAAATAAAAAATTACTTCAATATTATTTTTAAAAAATAAGCAGCCTACCCTCTTATACATCTTCATCTTCTCCATATGAGATCTACCTTCTTTCTCTATCTCTCTTACACCACCATCGCTAGCAACACCTCCTTCTCCTACTCACGCACCACCAACAAAACCACGAAGATCTCCTGATTCTCTACCAACACCGTCACTTTCTCTTCTTCCCCCACCACCAACACCATTTTATTTTCCACCTTTCCCACTAATATCTAATTCTCTTTCTTCCACACCACCACTAAACCCATTACCATGTACAGATCCGCCACCAACAACACCTCTGCCTCCTTCTTTTATCCTCTACAACCACCAACAACATCTCAGATCCACCATCAATATCACCCCTCCCCCTCCTTCTATCCCCTATAATCACCACCATCACCTCCAGATCCGTCCCCAACAACACCTCTGCCTCTTCCTTCTATCCTCTACAACCAACACCTCCTTATGATATATCATCATCGTCGAAATCAATGTTGTGTTAGTGCAATGATAGATTTATGTTGAAACCAAATTTGGTTTCAATAAATTTTGACAAAATTTAACACGATAAAACCAATATTTTTGTTGGTGAAAACAATAAGTTTTGTTGAAACCAAATTTGGTTTCATCTGATTTTTGCCTCTTTTTTTTATCGTGAAACCAAAGTTTTAATGGTAAAACAGTAAGTTTATGTTGAAACCAAATTTGGTTTCCAATGATTTTTCAGTCTGCCTTGGAAGTTGGCGCGCTTGGTTTCATTGTTGAAGTTTTGTTGGTGAATTGACAATTTTATGTTGAAACCAAATATGGTTTCAACATATTTTGCCTACTTTTTCGTAGAAACCAATGTTGTTGGTGATATGGTTAGTTTTTGGTGGTGGTGGTGCTGGTTGGTGGTTCTGGTGGTTGGTAGTGGTGTTGTTGATGGTGATAGTAGCGCTGGTTGGTGGTGGTGTTGCTGGTTGTTGGTAGTGGGATAATGTTGGTATTGGCGGTGGCTATGGTGTTGGTTATTGGTGGTGGCAATGGTGGTTGGTGGTTTTGATGCTGATGATAGTGATGGTTGATGGTAGTGGGGTGGTGCTGGTATTAGGGATATAGATGGTGTTGGTTGTGTTAGTTAGCAATGACGGTGTTAGTTGGCACGGTAATGGTTGTGCTGGTGCTGGTATTGGTGGTGGAGATGATGGTGCTGGGTGGTGGTGGTGCTGGTTGGGTGGCGGTGGTATTGGTTGGAGGTGGGAGTGCTGGTTGTTGGTGGTGGTGCTCGTTGGATGTGGTGTTGGTTGTTGGTGGCAATGATGGTAGTTGTATTGCTGGTGATGATGGCGCTAGTTGGTGGTGGTGTTACTAGCTGGTGATGGTTGGTGCTGGTTGGTGGTGGTGAGTTGGTTTTGGTAACGTTGGTGGTGAAAAGAGAATATAGATTGGGGGTGGGGTTGTTTTATGTTTTTGTTTGGGATGAATTAAAAGAAAGGGTATTTTAGATAGTTTATGTCAAATGTGGTTTTTGTTTATGTTTTTATTTGTTGGAGTTTTTGTAGTACTAGGTAAGTGTTTGTGGGGTTATGACCCGCTCATTATAATAAATATGACGCCCCTCCCTCGGGATGTAGCAGCATTGCTCAGAATGTTTTTTTTTTCAAAACAAGGGCGTAGCACCAAATACATATTCCCAGCAACACATAAAGGAAAAACTAAAAATAAATTTTGTTTGTATATCAAGTGTGGGGTAAAAAACAACATTACCACGTGGAAGCATCTCAAGGATCGAATGCAACATTAAAAGGTGGGAGGCAAAGCACTGGATAAAAGTTCAAAAGTTATTTTACCTTGAATCGAGACATCTACCACTTGCACAGGATAAAGACACGTGTCGAATGTACGAAGGAATTGACAGTCAAGTTCGTAACGGGTAGTTGAGCAATTTAATGGAGGTTAGAATGGTAAAATCAACAAAAGACCTGGGTTGACTAGACAGGTGGCCGAAGAGTATTTGCTCGTAGTCAGATTGAAAGTGACATCTTCGGCGCGGGTAATCATTGTTGCTTCACAAGGTTCCTCCAAAAAAGGCCAGACTCCAGCGAAGATGAGGGTACGAGAAACACCACTCGCCAAGGGATGTTTCAGAAGACTAGGGAGCAGTATAAGCTGTAACCCATTATGTACGAATTTTTCTATAAAAGGAGAAAAATCCCATTGAGTAAGTGTGGATCTTTTGGTGAGCGAGTGAGAGATATAACAAGAGATTGTACTTGAGAGCAGTGAAAAGAGAGGTTGTAATATTCATACAAGCTTAGAGAAATCATCTCGTAGAGGTGGGATTTAACAATGATCCACGTAAAATCCTTTGTGTCTTGTTTTCTAGTTCTCATACTTGCATATTTTTTTAGTTTGGATTTTTGGGTGTGGTTGTATGATTATTCGTAACTACATAAAAAGAAAGGTAAAAGCAGATTCGAGTTGCTGCAATTTCAATATACTCACTACTAAGGTAGTCCAATTGTCTTTATATTAAACAATTTCCGAGAGAGAACGAAACAAAAAAGAAGAAGAAGAAGATTAATTTTGTCTTGTTGATTTACTAACCAGTAACAAAAAAGAGGTATGTTTTCTTCTTTTCTTTTTACTCTATAATCTACTAATGCTTAGTTAAATGTGCTAGTGTAGTTCTATTTTTCTTGTATTAATTAATGGCGACATAAATTCCATATAGAAGAGGTTTTGTCGATTAAATTCCTTCTTGCTAATAGGAAGTGGTAATAATATAGCTTGACTTTTTTTGTGGATGTTTTTACATAATTTTGTCTACTATCTCTATATTTAGGAGGATTATGATTAATTTCTTTATAATATACTATACTAGAGTATAACTCGTGCCATAATAACACGATAACGGAGGTGGTGGAGGATAATTTATTGCTTAGTAAGAATAACTATATTATATAGATACATAGATAACATTCAACAGAAAAGTAAGTATGGGAGAGTAGATCAAGAAATATAGTTAGGAGCAATAGATCTCAAGGTTAAATCTTGGTAATGAGAATATTTTTAGAAATTTTTTGAATGATGTTCAACCTCTTCTATATGGAATTTATGCACGCACAATGTGTCCACTTGGAACTACTCGACTCTGATGCTCGCATTTCACTTTTCGTAATTGGCTTGAGTTGCTAGTTCTACTGTAGACAGTTGTTGCTTGTTGGAAATATGTGTTGGCGTATGAGTGGTGTTTGATTCTTGTGTGTTTGTTGGCTCCCCGCCCTGTGCAGCGAACGACAAGCCCCATTACCTCGTATTGAGATGGCCACAACCCGCGAACTTGTGAACCCAAGTTCCGGTCGGGGAGCTGGATAACGCCCTCACCCTGTACCGAAAATTAACATAGGGCGCGGGAAGCGCCAAGGACTAACTCCACCTGTGTATCCTGCACAACCTGTCCTCAGCTAGGATAAAAGGAGAAGGTAGTGACAAGCTTGGCGAACCGACGTAAAACTCAGCCATATCATCAGGAGATGAAATCTAAAAGATTTTACGGGAAGCGGTACCCTCTTTGCGAAGCGTCATGCTGAAAAAAGCGAGGCGAGCCGTCCCCTTAGTAAATTATCTTGGAGATCATTTCTAACCTACCCCAACTTGTTTTGGACTAAAGGATTAGTTTGGGTGATGGTGGTGGTGGTGGTGGATGAGCGGTTATGGCGGATGAGGTGGGCGAGGAGGATGAGCGGTTAGGAAGAAAAATCAGTAACTAAAATGACATGCGTAAAGGTATTCTATACATTTCATTGTTGATTTAATGTTTCTTTATTACACCAAACAACATCACTGTCCTTTATATTTATAGATTTCTTGATTATCTTGAATTCTAATTTTGTTTGTCTTAGTTTTTAAATCTCTGCCACTTAAACCACTCCTCACTTCTTTTTAATAACTCTCTTCGATTTCTTTCATTCTTTTATCTTGATTTTTTAGTTAATGTATTTTAAAGCCTTTTTCCTTATGTTTTTCTTTGTTTTTTTTCAGTGTAAATCAAGAAACCGCTTTTTCAACTAAGCTATTTAGAGCACTCCTAATTAGTGAAGATGAAGTTAGGAATGAGTATTTGCCACAACCTGAGTAGAAGGAAGCATACTTAGACTAAAACATCCTGATTTAATTGGGGGTTGTAGAATTAATAGGCTGGAAGAAAAGATAAAATAGGATCATCCAATAGTAATACCTCCTACCCGTTAGCCATATATTTTTATAAATGGCTAAAGTGCCCCCATTTGATTAATCCTAGTATATGATTATCTTTGATAATTAATTAAATTAGATTAATTATATAAATTATGGTTAGAACTAAAATTAGAGATTTTTTTTTAATGAGCGGAGAAAGCGTTTCTTAGAGGGAAATTTTTAAAAAACTAGGATTTGATAAACGAGTGATTCCAATGCTCAAAATGAAGAACCCTTATCTCAAAATTGATTGGTAAACTAATAATATGTACGAATGGTCGATTTTTTGGTTAAAACCGTCGAATCATTGTGGGAAAGGAAAGACACAGGGCAAGGGTCGTCATGTTCGTGAGGTTACTACCATGACGATTCTTCAAAGGTCGTCATTAACATCCAACAATGACGACCCTTACCTGCAACTTTACCATGCTATGAAAAATTGTCATGGTCAGAAATAAAACCATGACGACCATAACTATAATCTTCGTCTTCAGTGAAAATAACCATTCAGGGTCGTCATGGTTTAAGGTGAAAACCGATGCGACCTTAACAGTTCTTCGTCTTCAGTGAAAATTAACAATAAGGGTCGTCATGGTCGAAACTCAAAGACCATAACGGCTTTTCATACTTTTAACATTCATATGAAAAGTCGTCATGGTCTAAGGTTTGTGGCCATGACGTTGATTTCGAATTTTTTTTGGAGGAAATGAAAACGTTAGATTTTGGAGTAGAGGAGAGGGGGAATTATTTTGGGTTTTGATTTTAGAATGGAATGGGGGCTTGTGGAATTAATTATAGTAGAGTTTAGGATTAGTTATTAGGGTAAGGATATACTAGTATTTACACCACCTTTTGGCACCCCCATATAATTAATGGTGGGGATAAATTTGCTAAAGCCCCTTATTAATTCCACAAGCCCTCAATTAATCCAGGTAAAACATGTCATAGGGTAGGTAAGCACATATATAACCTAACCTAAAATCTAGTTTTCCCAAACAAGTAGTCCAAATTCATAGTTGATGTGAAATCTGACAATCTAGAAATAGATGATGTAAAATCTAACCATTGAAAAATACATATTCATTCTGTTGTTATGCACTGAGTGCATGATAGTCCAGATTCATGCTTGATATAAATCATAGTGTGTATTCTTCCATTTGTTCCACTAGTTGTGAAGAATAGCCTCTCTGACTTTCATTAAAACTATGAAGGGCACAACCATACCGGCACACTTTCTGGAAAGATTTTCCCTCCCTTTACAATAAGTTTCCTTCAAACAAAAACAAAAAAATACACAAACCAATGAATATTTAAATTTTTTTGGTGCTATCGATTTTTATTTTTACTTTTCGTAGACGTGGAGTTGGACATAGACAGGGACGCACATCCCTACCCTCTAATTAATGAATTCAAATTTTATTTAACGTATTCTTGTACTCCTTCGTTCCATTTTGCTCGAGGGTTTAGGGTATTTTATGAAGATTAAGAAAATTAAGAGATAAATATTTTTTCCTTATTTACCCTTAATAATACTCCTAGTTTTTAGTATCTGAATATAAGAAAAGTGGAGAGATAAGAAAAAACTTCATTAAAAAAAGTTAGCCTACACAATTTACCTGTACTGATTTCAAAGTGGGGCTAAATTAGGAAAAATATGAAAAAAGTATGGAAACTCTCAAACAATTTGGAACATAAAAAAAACCCTGAACCCTCAAGTTAAATGGAACGGAGGGAGTAGAAGTAATTATATCTACTTTTTTTTTTCTTTTTTGGTAAACAAACTACTGCTAACAAAAATTTAGTCTTAACAATTCTGGGATAAGCTTTTTTCATCAAGTCATATTTTAACAAACTAATAATTCTAGAAGGCGGATAATTATTCCAAACATCTTCTATGGATCAACCGTAGAATAAGTGTTATGGTGGAATCCAAGCTTGGAAAAAATATAGAATGTCAAATTTAATGACTTTTAAATAGGGAACATTTCATATTTTCTCCAAAGTATCTTCCAAGATTTTACGAAAATAAACTTGGATTTTAAAAAAAAGTGATAATCTGAATCATGTTAAAAACAATTTAAAATACTATAAAATTATTAAAAAATGTAATTTAAAATTATATTTTATAACATTTTAAATCGTGTTTTTCCATAATAGGATCCACAAACTCCTCTATATTTTCGATGCGAGGCTAACATCATAAGAAAGAGAAAAAATAAAAAAATCATTCATATCCATTACTGGGTAATCAAGTAGCACTAGTATCCCCTTTTTTTAATTAGAGCACTATAGTTGTATTTGAATATTAGGTACGCAAACAAATCAAAATAAAACTATATCCATATAAATGGCAAAATGTTTGCATGTGTTTCAACCATATAAATGCAGCATTTTTGTTGTATACATACACGTACTTGTTTTGACTTTTCACGTGTTCTTAATAAGACACCAAATTAAATCAAGAGAAAATGGATCCGATGGAGGAAATGAAATCTCACAACTCACAACACACCAGTGAGACCCATCCACATCATAAATAAATAAATAAATTTATTTAGAAAATACAGTAATAAATAGATAATAAATACTCTCTCCGTTTCAGGAAAAGAATTACTTTTCCTATTTGCACAATTGTTAAGGCAAGATGAAAGAGAATAACTTTTATAGTTTATTTCCAAATTTACCCTAACAAAAAGTTTAATACTACATATATCTTTATAATGAGAATAATAATGGTAGTTTTGAAAGTTTGTTATGTTAAAAAATGAAAGTAACTTTTTTGTTGGAACAAAAATTTAAAGAGAAAGTAACTCTTTTCCTGAAACGGAGGAAGTACAATATCACGCGCCTCTCTCTCGGGATGTGACAGCAGTACAGCACAGCATTGCTCAGAATGTTCTGCTTGTACATAACAACGACGTCGCAGCAGCAGCAGCAGCAGCAGCAAATACATATCCCGAGTAAAGAAGAGTGTTTGTTAGAGCAGTTTTCTTTATTAAGTGAGAGTTTGGTTGATTAAATTCCATTCCTGCTACTATTAATGTTATAATGAATACGTAAGTTATTTTTTTGGACTATCATTTTGTTTCTTCATGAATTCTGATTTTGTTTTAAGTGAGGATTATGATTTCTTATAATTAATTCCTGGTTCAGTAATAATGTAAGTTGATTTTTGGATGCTTTTAAATGATCCTGTCTACTAATTATGTTGAGGATTATGATTTTTTTGTTCTTCTAATCTATATATATATATCTCTTGATTGTTGTTTAGGCCAAAAATTCCTTTTGCTAAACAACCAATCAAACTCTT
>JAJJMC010028590.1:96631-107946 GCA_023531435.1 Papaver californicum
TTTTTTCTTACTAATTTTTCCGTCCCTTATTCGTTGTTTGATCTTCTCTATTTATAGATCTATTTTTCTGATCGCTCTTTATACCACGTGTCGTTTTCTTCAGCCTAGTCATCGATTCTGGATCAATTCTTCTCTGGGTCGATCCATCTTGTTTCGATATGTTTATCATCCTTGTACTTTATCTTTATTTGGTGCGATCGCATAGATGACAGATCGTTCTTTACAGCTTCTTGGTTCGATACTTTATATGTCCGACACGTGTTTCTTTATCCCTTAAAACTTCTGTGGCCTCGATCATAGAGTATTTATTATAATCTGCTTTCTCGATCATTATAATAATAATTATCTTTTACTTTCTCGATCTTTAAAAGAATGGAGTAATTATTATCTTTTACTTTCTCGATCATAAAATAATATAGTATTAATAACTTTTTGCTTTCCCGAACAGCTATCAATCAATACTGTTTGTCTTATTCTTTGGTGTTCAGCTTTCTCGATCTTATGTGTCACTCATGCAGCTCTTCGCTCAGGAAACATCTCATGTCTTTCGATATTCGATATCTTTGATAGTAATCCTGTGTTTCTCACCTTTTTTAATCTAGATGCTTCTTTGCTTGATCCTCTTCCATGTGTCGTGATTCTTTAATTTACTAACAATTATCTTGGATTCTGATTAATCTCTACTCAACCACTTCTCAGTTCTCATTACTAATTAACTGTTCGATTTCATTCATTCTTATCCTGATTTTTTTAGATATTGTATTTTTAAAGCCCTTTACCTTATTCTTTTCTTGTTTTTCTCAGTGGAAATTAAGAAACCGCCATTTCATATATTTTGAGCAATTGAAGAAGCTAAATTCAGCCATATATAACTGCCCTCCTAATTAGTGAGAGAGAGGGAGGAAGGGCAAAGATGAAGTTTGGGAAGGAGTATTTGTCACAGATGTTACCTGAGTGGAAGGAAGCTTACTTAGACTATAGATATCTCAAAACATTGTTGAAAGACATCCTCAAATTCAAACACAAGGAGGAGGAGGAGAAAGAAGGAACACAACAGAAAGCGTTGGTTCGAGATTTGACATTGTACAGGTCCTTCAGTGGATTAAACAACCGAAAAACTGATTTCAAAAATGGAGGAGGAGATATTGAAGATCAATTTATTGTGGTCAAGGAAGTTAAAGGAGCAAACTCTAATGTCAAATACGAGACCAAGTTCGTTATACCTTCCGAAGATGCAAGTGAGCAAGAAGTAGTTTTCTTTAGTAGACTTGATTATGAATTCAGCAAGGTTGATGAGTTCTACAAGGACAAGGTCGAGGAGGTTATGAACGAGGTTGCGTTGCTTAATAAGCAAATGGATGCGCTAATTGCGCTACGGATCAAGGTCGAAAATCCAAGTCTTGATATGTCTGGTGCAGTGAGAGAGCTCGTGGCTGATGTTGCTAGCTTGGCTACTTCAACTGTTTCTAACCCAAGCACCCCAAGAATGCCAAGTAAGTGTCCGTAGCATGTTCTGAATTGATGCGACTGTTTTAGTGCAATAACGGGATACAACTATGGAGTTTATTACTTTGCTATGTATGTCTACATGCCATGTACAATGCCTCGGAGATTCTACATGGGTTTATCTGTAGAAAACTAAATTAAATTTGTAGTGATCTTGCTACCTAGTTGCGAAGTTGAACATTCGTATTCTAAACTTGCAGGAAAAGGGCAAATGTTCGTGAAACAAGAAATGGGGACAGCAAATGAAGAAAATCTGGAGGACTCTAATAGAGGTCTGGCTGTCGATAAAAGTAATTTTGGCAATGACAACTTTAAACCAGCTCCCTTAGAAATTCTTGAACATGTTAAAATCAACAACGAACCAGAAACTCCAAAGTCAACTATAAAAGCCATGCTCCTCAAGGATTCCAAGGATATGAAGTTGAAGTTTAACAGGATGCAGTTGAAAAAGGCCGAAGAGCAACTAAAGCAGGTTTTTATTGAATTCCACTGGAAGCTTCGCCAACTAAAACGTTATAGGTATGTAACAAGCAGTAAATTGGCTTTCAGAATTTTTCTGTATATAACTTTGTGTTACTTAACATATTATTTTTACTGCTTGATGCACCAGCTTTATGAATCTGTTGGCACTGTCCAAGGTCATGAAGAAATATGACAAGGTCAGTACCTTTCATCAGTATGTCAGATATTATCAATGCTTTCAATTATTTAAGGCAAATTGTGGCAAGGATATCTACTGTCTGGTTAAGGCTTGTGTTTTACTTTTGATATTGCCTGCTTCCTGTATAGTGTATACTAAATAATTTTGACTAGATTTGATCAAGGATATGTTTGTATCTGTTTTGGTGTCGTATTGATGTAGATTACGTTGAGGGGTGCATCAAAATCGTACCTAAAAGCAGTGGACAACTCTTACATTGGCACCGCTGATGAGGTTCGTTCAAATGTGTTCAATAGATTAAATACAAAATTAAAGAGCAAAAAATTATAAGTCAAAATCGTTTCCTCTGCTGTCTGTGTTTTACCAAATTTTATCTTACTTTTGTTCCTCTGGAAACATAATGTTATTGTAACAACTTATTTTGATACCTGGAAAATACATCAAGATTGCTTCATTCTCTGTTTATGGGGTCTTCTTATATATGCATTTGGAGGATCACATCTGCTTTGGCTGCATTTAGTATCTCATGTGTCACCTTGAAAAAACTCCAAATTTTGTCCCATATTCCATGACTTAATCTCAGTTCTGTATGGTTTAAAACTGTCACAAATCAGTTTTTGTAATGGTTTATGTGAAGTATCTTATGTGCTAGTGTCACTTCATAGATTACTACGATCTTGGAGAGAGTGGAGGCCACCTTTGTCAAGCACTTCTGTAACTCAAACCGCAGAAAAGGCATGAAATCCTTGAGGCCAACAGCAAAAAAAGGAAAGCACAAAACAACATTCTTACTAGGTAAATTGAACCTGTTCATGATGAATTAAAACTTTCACAAGTGAGTTGATTTTTGTTTAACTTTTTTCTCTTTAATTAGGGATAAAGTGAAGAATATTGCTGTATGCTATTGCTGTATTTCTTTGGCGTTAACTAATACGCTTTTATTCAGGATATTTTGCTGGATGTACGACAGCTCTTTTAGTGGCTCTTGTTTTGGTTATAAATGCGAGGAAGCTTGTGAATAAGGAAGGAAGAACCCAGTACATGGAAAACATATTTCCACTTTATAGGCAAGTGAAGACATCAGTGACTTTTTTCTCTCTCTCTTTCTTCTCCAATTCTTTTAAGTATTCAGTCTAGGTTGTATCGTCACTTACAGTATAAGCGCATTACCTTGTTTAACTGAATTCTTCATATCATTTATTTCAGTTTATTTGCATATATCATCCTGCATATGCTCATGTATGCTGTGAACATATACTTCTGGAGATGTTACCGAGTTAACTATCCATTTATATTCGGTTTCAAGCAAGGGTCTGAGTTGGGATACCGCGAAGTCTTTCTCCTCAGTGCTGGTCTGACATTACTTTCACTAGCTGGTGTCCTTGCAAACCTGGACATGGAGATGGAACCAGGCACTCAAAGCTATCAGACAATCACCGAGTTAGTTCCTTTGGGATTAGTTACTGTAAGATTTTGAAAGCAGAAGACTCCTCTTAAAGGGAGAACTGGATAGGGATTTGAAATACATGACATAACCACTCACCTTTTCTTTGTGTTTTGTTTGCAGCTCGTACTTGCCATAGCATTTTGCCCCTTCAACATTATATATTGTTCTGGTCGTTTTTTCTTTATCAAATCAATATGGCGCTGTATTTGTGCTCCTTTCTACAAGGTACATAATCCATTAAAACAGAAAACTGCAGACTAAACCGATAGCTGAGACTGTTTTATAGTTTTTAAATATCTGCTTTCTCAGGTTACGCTCATTGACTTTTTCTTGGCAGACCAACTTACTAGCCAGGTATTTATCATGCAAAGTCTTTGTTGTTTGATAAAAGAAAATAAAAAAAATATTGCATTCCCTTCACAAATTAATTGATGTGTAACAAATACATTTCAGGTCCAGGCCTTTAGGAGTCTTGAGTTCTATATTTGCTACTATGTATGGGGAGACTTTAGAAAGAGGCATAACAGATGCCGCCAGAGTGCCATCTATAATTCTTTCTATTTCATTGTAGCAGTTCTCCCATACTGGTCTCGGTTGCTCCAGGTATTACTATAATCTCATCTTGTGCTGTACTTTTTTGGAACGATGTTCAAGTGTAATCTTAATAAAAAATTATCCCTAAGGGAGCATATCATCATATGCAAGTCTATTATAGTTTTGAAGGCACCAAGTCTTAACTGTTAGCCTATAGGACCACCACATTGCCACCAAACTTTTTAAATGTCTTTTTCAGAAAACAAGCTTTTAGGGACTTGTTGCAATTTCAACTGTGCATCAATCTTTAGTATGAAAATAGTAGTAACAAAACCATACTGTACTATGATGTGAACTCAATTTTGCATCGATTTTTAAGACGCAAACCATACCATACTATGGTGCGTAGTTTCACAACATCAATCTTGTGTTCCGTTATGTGCAATATTTGGGTTCGACCCCCTGTCCCCATTAACACTGTTTGTATGTGGTTTTGTTATAGTGTCTCCGTCGGTGGGTTGAAGAGAAAGATGTGTCTCAGGCATACAACGGTTTAAAATACCTCCTGACAATAATTGCAGTCTTAATGAGGACATCCTTCGATTTGAAGAAGGGAATGAGTTGGAGAGTAGTGGCTGTAGTTAGCTCTGCCATTGCAGCAATCATGAGTACTTATTGGGACATCGTCAAGGACTGGGGGCTTCTTCAACGGCATTCAAAGAACCCTTGGCTGAGAGACAAACTTCTCATCTCAAACACTAGCATCTACTTCATAGCCATGGTCCTATCATTAAGCCATGACATTATATCATGTTTTTAAGTTCGAGATTCTCAAATTCTCAAAGATTTATTTGTTACCATGCAGGTGCTTAATGTCATTCTAAGACTTGCTTGGCTGCAATCCGTTGTGAACTTCAATGTGACATTCTTGCATCGAACAGCCTTAACCACCATAGTAGCATGTCTGGAGATTCTTCGTCGAGGGATGTGGAATTTCTTCAGGTATGTTACCATTGTCTCATTGGCTATGTAACACTGAACCACAGGATGAGAATATGGCTTGGTGTGGTCCATATAAGTTTTCATTTCTTAAGTGAACCAGAAATTATGAGATTACTTGACATGGCATGAGGACATCTGCTGCCACATCCATTCCATGTGACGTGATAAAATGTTGCATATAGATAGCATCTAACTTTTCGATACATGTATGTTCTTGTATTTTTTATGATGCAAATTTTATTATTATATTTATTTAAACCTTAACCAAGCCGGAACTGGGTGCTGTACATGAATCAGGTTGGAGAACGAGCACTTGAACAATGTCGGAAAGTTCCGTGCATTCAAGTCAGTCCCACTCCCATTCAGTTACTATGATGAAGATAGTAGCAAGGGTGAAGATAGTAGCAAGGATGACTAGAAAACTAACAGCTGAAACCTTACAACACTTGAAAGCCTAGGAGACAACCACCTAATGACACACCCCCAGCGACTTAAATTTCTATCATCGAGCAAACTGTGTAATCTTCCTGATGATTCGAGCAAGAAATACTGTATCAGGTCCAGCGTCAGTACCTGTCAATTCAAATTAATCTGCTTTGATGTTCTCGCCAGTCTCCATCAAGGTTGAAGAGTTAAGCACTGTCAGATATCAACAGCAGAATGACTACTCAGCTCCTGTCTTTACGTCTAACAACATCCAAAAATGATTTGCTAGTCAGTTGGTTCAGCTAAGCACAAAGCTAAAGACGACATGGATATCACTTTCTTATGACATAGTGTTTATGTTTCATTTTTTTCCTCCTTCAAGCCTATCATTCAACTAACTTGTATATGCATTACCTGATTTGTATCCAAGAAAATTTTTGATGATAGTAGAATCGTAAACAATCATAGCTAGCTAGAGGTGTAAAATAAAGGTAAAATTTTGTGGGTTATGATATTACCATTTTCCGTTGCATCTTACAAGCTCAATGTAAACTATTACTGCTAATATTTTTGTCAAATGAGTTTTCACTTTTCAGGTGCACAACCGCCGTCTCTCTTCAGCCCAATCGGCCAGGTGATACGACGATAGTGTTTGTATTAAAATAATATAACTTGGTATAAAAAACCAAGGTGAACAAACTTTCTATATAAAAAATTCTTCCATATTATTTTTTATAAACAAAAATCATTTTAATTAAAAATAAAATTAAAACCCCAGTTCTCTTAATAATGATTAAATTTAGTTTCTAGTTATTTTTAATATACTCGAGTTGCCCTTCCTATATAATCTATAAGTTTTTATATGAAAATAAATGTTAAAATCAAATCTTAGTTTTGGTGAGAGAAAATCGCATAAATCAAATTTGGAGAATCGGATTTAGAGGGTAGCTAAAAACAGAGTTTAGGATAGGGTTTTAATTTGAAACATATTTTCTCCAAAATCCATTGATTATTTGAAGAACCGAGTTCGTTTCGTTGTTATTTAAGTGAAGAACAGAAACTCTAGCTTCAGTTGTATTTCATCAGGTAAGTTTCATTTTGATTTTACTTTATTTTGGTTTTCCTATTATGATTTTGGTTGTTATTTGATTATCAAACTTTTGAAGAATCAAACTCATTTTCGTTTCCGTTTAAGTGAAGAACAGGAACTGTAACTTCAAACTGTTGGTGTTTGAAGATTCCTACTGAAGTTTCAGTTTATTCTTTCAATTTGTTCATATTCTCATTATGTTCAAGTTGTTGTATTATTTCAATCATTCATCTCAAACTGAAATTCAACTTTCAGGTATAATTGTTTTTTGTTTTTTCTTGTTGAATAATTGAGTTTATGTTTATTATGAAACTTAGATCCATTTGTTTTTATGATTTCTATGTTTATGTTGTTGATGTTCTTATTCAAATCTATTGGAATCAAAATTGTTATATTTTTGATGTTCTTATTCAAATGTTGTTGTCGGTGTTGTAGTTTATATTTACAGCCAGTGAAACTGTTTTTTGTTTCATACTTTTTCTTGTAGATTATTGGAATCAGAATTTATTATGTTGTTGATGTTAATATTCAATCTTTGTTGTTTGTTGTTGTTTATATTCACATCTAGTGAAATTGTTTTTGGTTTCATACCTTGTCCTGTATATTATTGGAATCAAACTGTTATGTTTTTGATGTTCTTATTCAAATGTTGTTGTTGGTGTTGTTGTTTATATTCACAGCCAGTGAAACTGTTTTTTGTTTTATACTTTTTTCTATATATTATTAGAATCAAAATTTGTATGTTGTTGATGTTTATATTAATTTTTTGTTGTTTGTTGTTGTTTATATTCACAGTGAAATTGTTTTTGGTTTCATACCTTGTACTGTATATTATTGGAATCAAACTGTTATGTTTTTGATGTTTCTTATTCATTTTTTGTTGTTGATTTTGTTGTTTATATTCACAGCTAGTGAAACTGTTTTTTGTTTCATACTTTTTCCTGTAGATTATGGAATCTGTTCTCGCTGTTATATCTCACAAAGAGGATACATTATCTTTTTGTATTGGTCTACAAACATTTGTTTGTGATTTGAAGGGTTTTATATGTTCAAGTTGGTGTCAATTCTCTGTTCTTTCTATTGAAATTTTCCACATAGTTTGTGATCAGCACAAGGTTATCAATTCTGATTTTGATCTCCAATCGATTGATTTATTTACTTTTTTCAATAAGCTTCCATATCTTGATTTACATGTAAGGCATAGAGGTGAGTCATCTATTTGTAGTTCAGAAATTTCAGGAATCATATCATTTGAGCAGCCACGAAGTTTAGGAATTATATCTTTCGAGCATGCAGCCCTTATAAATTTAGTTGATTATGGTCCATAATAAAGTTAAAGAACCGTTGAAGTCTGCGCATTGGTTAGGCCTTTTTCAGGGTGTCAATCAGGTGTTTAATGGAGGTGTTCAACAAATTCGCTCTGATTTGTTGAAATATCATGCAGTATCTGGGTATTCATTTAAGATGACAAGGAATGAGAAGTTGAGGATTGGTGCATGTTGTTCTAAGAAGGAAGAAGAGAAATCTGAATGGCATATATATGTTGTTTCTATTGATGGTGTTGAAGGTAGTCCTTTTATTATCAAGGAGTTAAATAAGAAGCATACTTGTTGTGATGGAGTTGTAAACAGACCACATCTGTCAAAGAAACTAATTAGTAGCTTGATTCTTAAAGAGATTGAACAGAATCCAAAGAAGAAGACAAATGATATTATGAATCAGTTTACAAGAGAATATGGCTTTGACATTAGTCGTTATTATGCATATGCAGGGAAGAGGCATGCATTGAATATTACATGGGGAGAGAACGAGAAATCATTTATGTACTTGAAATAGTATACCAACAAATTGACTGAAACCAATCCTGGATCTCGTGTTGTTTTGGAAGTTGAAAATGGGACTCAAAAATTTCAGAGATTGTTTATCTGTTTCGGAGCATGCATTCGTGGATTCAATTAATGTCGTTCTTTTTTATTCCTTGATGCAACCCATTTGAAGAGCAAATACCTTGGTCATATCATGGCAGCAATATGTCTAACATGAAATGACGATAAGTTTCTTAGACATTCTATTTTTTTCTGAGTTGATAAATAGGTCTGTTATTTAATCCTATACAGATGAAACCTAAAATCATGCTAGAAGAAACCAAGATGAAAATCAGTGAAACCTATTTTTACAAAATAATTATTTGAAACATATGAAACCTAAATTGGTTTCATTGTTTTTTATATGCTGAGACATATTTTTCTATTCTGTTTTCAGAAATGTATCCTTTTGCTTATGTTGTTGTTTCTTCGGAGAATGACGCCAACTGGAAATGGTTTTTGGAGAATTTGAAGCAAGTCCTTTCTCCTCTGCGTAAAAATCTTACTTTTGTGACTGATCGAGGTAGTGGTTTGGTGAATCAAATCCCTAATGTTGTTCATGGGTTGGTGTTATTGGCATACGAAGAACAATATCAATACATACTTGTCGAAGTCCAGTAAGGTTTATAACAATTATGTGCTTGGGTTGTTTGAAAAATGTGCGTATGCTACATATAAAATTTTCAGAGAACTTGGAGAATTTGTTGCAGGTCAAAAATCAGAAGTTAGAAGATTATCTGAGTAGAGCTCCGATTGATAAATGGGCAAGTGTTTATTTCCCGGGTCGTCGTTATGGTAGGTTGTTTTCGAACATTGCTGAGAGTTTCAATAGTTGGATCGTTGAAGAGATAGAGAAGCTTATAGCCATCATGGTTGATGAGATCAGAGTGAAGCTTATGATTCAAATGTGTGTACGTCGCGAGGAATGTGCAACATTATTGAAGTGGCGAGAAACTTTATGTCCATAATTTGAAATTGAGTTGTACAACAACAAGATGCACGGCCGTGAATACAGTGTCACCAAGTCGTTGCAATATATGTTTGAAGTTCATTCGACACTAACACAAAAGGTCGATTTGGAAAGAAGAACATGTTCTTGCAACCACTGGCGCATCAACGGTTTTCCTTGTGCCCACGCTATCCGTTGTATCATGCTAAATGAAGAAGACCCGTATAAGTATGTTGAATTCTACTTTACAGTAAAGTTCTACTGTGAATCCTATGCAAGACCAATTAATCATGTTCCCATAGTTGAAAAGCCTGCGATTGTGTCTCCAAAACCTCTTGTTCTTGGTCCTGACGCTCTACCACAATCAGGTCGTCCAGGGAAAAAGGAGAGAATTCCTAATACAGGTTCAGTTCCTAATAAAAAGATGAGAACTTGTGGTAGATGCCATGTTTTGAGTTCCCATAACCGAAGGACATGCCCTGCACGGTAGATGTGAATTCATTTTGACAACAATTCATCGACTTTCATCTTCATTTTTCTTAAAATACTATATGTTTTAATCTACATATTTTTATTATTCTTTTTTCTATAATTTTTACAGTTAAAATTTTAATTTTCTCCAGGTCTTTCATGTTTGTCAGAGTTGGAGGCTTTTATAATTTGTTGGAACCAAAATAGGTTTCATAGTTTGTCACATTCTTCAGGGTTTTTTCATCTCTAAGTTGATGGAACCCTTTTTGGTTTCATCGTTTGTTTCATATGGAATAAGATGAAACAAAAAACTAATGATGAAATTTTTTATGGTTCCATCATGTTTTTTTCATCTGGAACAATATGAAACCAAAAAATGTGATTGAACCCTTTTTGATTTCATCGTTTTTCTCATCTGGAATAAGATGAAACAAAAACAAATGATGGAACTTTTTCTGGTTCCATCATGTTTTTTCATCTGGAACAAGATGAAAACCAAAAATAGTGATGGAACATTTTCTGGTTTCATCATGTTTTTTCATCTGGAATAAGATGAAAAACCAAAAATAGTGATTAACAGAAAAATATCATCCTGTAATAAGATGAAACAAATCATTGAATAAGATGTTCATCCTTGATTAAGAGAAAAATATCACAACATATTTTATAACTTAAGAGTAGTGATTGATGAAAAGACTGTTCTTAGCTACCCTCTGTTTACAAATCATTGAATAAGATGTTTTACGAAAAACCATTGTATTTTACCACAAACTTCTTGATTAATATTGTTCTTAGTTTCAACCTTTGTTTTTCACAAACTCTACTCTGTTTCACTGTATTTTACCACCATGAACTGCATCTTCTTTTCCATGAACAGGAAACCACCATTAACGCACCATCAGTCTTCTTTCTATGCCACCATTAACGAGACACACCTGAAAAGAAACCAAACAATTGCATAACTGAATAAGTAAACCATAAGCACAAATAGAACTTGTCCCAACCATACATGAAGATGATGAAACCAAATTTGGTTCCATAAAAACAGGCATTAAGTAAAAAACACCAACACAGTTGGTCACAACCATACATACACAGAATATGATGAAACCAATTTTGGTTCCATCAAAACAGGCATTAAGTAAAAAACACCAACACAGTTGGTCACAACCATACATACACATAATATGATGAAACCAATTTTGGTTCCATCAAAATATCCAATAAGTAAAAAACACCAACACTGTTGGTCCCAACCATACACAGAAATTGTAAAACCTTTTTTGGTTCCATCCAAATATACACTAAGTAAATAAATTAGGTCAAAATAGATGAAACCTAAAACCATGCTACAAACAGATGAG